>JAIPRN010005000.1:0-12347 GCA_025469175.1 Geopemphigus sp. TES_GeoC_2020
TCGGAATAAAAATGTTTTTTTTTTTTTGAAACGGAAAACGATCGAAACGTGACCTTACCGATAACGTCGTATTTAGACGTTGGAACGATACGACTTGCGGTAGACACGGCCCGGTATCTCAACGAACGCCCACTCCGACACCCGAGGACGTAAATTTATTTACGTCGTTTTACTAAAAAAAACAAAAATCTCGAACGTACGAGCGAAAACAAAAAAACGTTCTTCGGAAATAATCGTTAATATTTTTTTTTCGTTTTAACGTTTCGGCCGATAAAATCCCGCGGCGAATTCATTCCGTCACTTCGTTTCCGGCGCTCCCGTAGGAACGCTAACCACCCGCTCCGGTTGCGGCGTGTTGTTCCCGCGGGAAAACGGACTACTACTAATCGAACACTACGTTCCGGTCGACCGTCTGAGTCGCCAAGTAACGGGAGATGTATGAGAAGTGGGTGGGGGGGTAAGGTGTAGAAACGAAAATTGCGAAACGGTCGCGCGTTCGGATAATTCTTCTGACCGGCGGTGGGCGGGAGACGTCTCGACGAGAAGTAAATACAGGAAGGTTGGGAGTAAGCAATTATTGTTATATCGTTGCATAATAAATGCGTCGTCTCGACGACGAAACCGGCGATATGATTTCCCTGCGGACCCGGCGGCGAATAGTGTACGCTTATTTTTTCTCAACGAGTTGTTACCCCTTGTGCTCGCGACGATCGGGCAATACCGAAAACGAAATTCGCTTTTCGCCGCCGAGCCGACCGGAACACTGATCGCCGCGAACCGTTCCGGTAAACGAACGATTTCGGTACCGCGGCTGACGAACGCGCAATAAACGCTTTTTGCCCCGGCCGACCAACTAGAGTTGCGCACGATAAATATCGTCGGCCCGCCGCCGCAAAAACGACCCCCCGTTCGCGTCGTAAAACCGAAAACACGTACGCCGCCGTCGAAAACCGTCCGGGAGGATTCGTCGTCTTTATCCGACCACCGCGGCCCTTCCAACGCCCGGGGGGGGGGCCTTCGATCGTCAATAACGACGGTCCCCTTTCGCGATTTACGGTCAAAGCCGTTCTGTTCGAGATTCCTATTTTCGCACGTTTTACCGATCGTATAAACGCGACGCGGATTTTCGTTTCGACGGATAAACGACATTAATTGAAAACCCCCGACGGACGTTCAAACGGCACAATAATAAACCGGATAACCTTTTTATTACCTAGTCCCCGTACCGCGTTCCGCTATTGTCGAGTACGAACGCGCCCCGGCGTCCGTATGGAAATTTATTTCGAAAAGAAACGTCGGGCGTAATTCGATATATATATATATATATATATACGCGCCGCTATATGGTAATGTACGAGGGAAAAAAACGCGTATTTTTTACCATTTTAATAGAAATTCGAAAACGAAAATGCGTTTCGTTGAGCGCACGACTCTCGATAGTCCAAACGTTCGTCTATAGGTGTGTGTGCGCGCGCGCTTCTTTTTCGATCGAACGTACTCGAAACGATTGTTTTTGCCCTTCGACGAACGTATCTCTCGTTATATAAATACATCGACCTTTTTAACGCCGTAAAGATATACAGCAAAAAAAAGGGACTTTTCCATTCTTTTCTGTTACGAAAACGAACGCGCGGTTAGGTATCGCGCGGCTTTTAGAAGAAAAAGTTTTACCGGAATATCATCTAGTCGACACGGACCCGTTTCATACGACGGTATTTCGCGTTATTTTTCGAATAAAAAATTCGAAACGTATTTTATTTTCGTAATCGCGATCACAGTGGGGTGGGGGGCAGGAAACGAAAAGCCCGAATTTTTCGGCGTATAAATAAACAACTCGGATACGAAACGCGAGTCACCGATGTGTCCCCCTAATCTAAACCGATGATTTTATAAAGACCGCTTTGGAAATTCAAAAAATTCGTTAACGTTTTCGTTTCGATACGGTCGAAAAAATCGATATTTTTTTTTATTTCGATTATTTCACGAAACGTATAGTCACCGACGGGCACGAAAATACAATTCGGAATCGTATAAATAACCTTTATACGGAAAGAAACGTAAAAACCGACGCCACCGTCCGTACGAAATGCGCTTAAATTTCGAAAAACGATTATTATTCGGACAAACGGGTTGTGTTGGCCGTGTCGCATGGTCCTCCGGTTTCGACGAGCACGCTATTCCGACGATAGATTCGTAGTCGTTATCCGGCGTCCGACGCTGACACGTGACACAATTATTACGGACGATATTCGCCGAAAACGTTCACCGGCGTTCGCTATTTTTCGCGCGCGTTTACTACTGTCCGCCGCCTAAGTTCGATAATAAATTATACGCTTACAAACACCGGAACGTTACGGTCGAACCGTTTGGGGACGAGGCCGCGGGTACCGACGATTGCGCGCCCGTAAATGCAACACTCACGACGGACGTAACTGGACGAGCGTTTATTTAAAGGCGGTGAAAAAAAAAAAAAACGTCGACGAGACCTATTGGCTCCGGCGAAATCGCGAGAAATCGCCCGGTCCGATTTGCTGGTTCCGCGAACACGGAATTCCGCGCGATCGTTGACAAATTTCGAACAATTTATACAATCGGCACCGTAAGTCTATAGGGCGTGAATTTGAATTTCGAAAAAATTCCGAGATACGTTTGAAAAATGTAACCGAGAATTGTTCGCCGAGAATTTTAATCGGCCCCGGTAGTTCCGCGGGTTTAAACGCGAATCGTTTAGCGGTAAGCGTTTCTGCGTCCCGCGTCTGAGGGAAAACTCGGGATCAGGGATTCAGAAGCGACCGGGAAAATGGCCGCGTCGGCAGGACGATCGCGGCGTCGGGCGTTCCGGTGGCACGCGGCGCATACGTCCCTGGTACCCGGCATCCGGTTGCCAGGAGATTTTCCCGCGTCGCGCCGCCCGGGCACCAGGGGTTCAGAAAAATCGCGTGCACACACGAACCGGTTCGGCAAACGGTACGTCGCGATGTGGCCGCTGGCCCGCGCGTTACCCGTCGTGATTTCACCGGCACCGAACGACGGACGAACAGCCGCGGTTATTCGGTTACGTGGGAAACAATACTACCCGGGCGTTTTCCAAAAACAAAATATTTCCGAAAAATATCGCGTAACCCGGTCCGTTATACCGGAACGTTGGTTATAAACACGGTACGAGCGTTTCGCGTTACCGCCGTACGTATTCGATTGTCCGGGAATAACGGGAACGTTGTCGCGTAAAACGCGTTGAACTTGATTGCTTTCGTCGCCAGACGACCGAACGTCTCGTTAACCTATTAGCACACACGCGCGCGCCGAAACGGAACGCGGGCTAATTAACCGCCGAGAGAACGTTTATATAACGTAAACTCCGTCCGCGTAGTCGGCCGGCAAACGAATTGGACACGAGCCTAATATACTTCGGAATTAACTAGTCGCTCGCACCAATTCGCGTTCCGGTATTGTGTCGGCGGCCCCACAGTTTCGGATAGTCGGTCGCTTGTTACCACAAATTTCGCGGTCGATACCAACCCGCCGCCGGCGGCGGCGGTCACTCGGTATGATTTATAACGCGCGACCCTTTCGGACGAATGTCCCCGCGTACGAACGTCTAGGATAATCGTGCGCGTTCGATCCGACCGAAATGCTTTAATCGTTCGATTCATCGCACGCCCACTGCGGGCCTATAACGGCGCTGTACGAAGAAGAAGAAAAACGCGTTTGTTCTACGACTCGCGAAAACCGCTCGGTACGGATACGAATATCGTGTCTCCCGTTTGGCCGCTTTCGTTTCTAACCTAACCGTTTTTCATTTCGGTTTTCCAAATGTTCGGTACGAAAGGAGAACGATTTCCGCCGTACGGAAATAATGATCGACGAACGGTAATTTCAACGAACGTACTACGAAAGCGCCGCGGTACGGCGAGCAAATTGTTCGACGAGCGCCAAAGCGGAGTCGGCTACTTTCCGTTGAAAAAATACAAATCGGAAAAAATGTGCCGCCGCCGCCGTATACGCGCTATTAAGTTTTTTACGACGACGTTATGATAATTATTGCGAAACGACGAAACGTTTTTTTTTTAATCGTACTTACAAGTAGGAAAATTATAAAAACAGAAACGCGGTCGTTTCGAATTTCCGTGCGATTAACCGCGGTATATTATTCACGCCGACGAAACGGTTAGACGGTTAAGTATTGTCGTTCATCTCTCCGTCCCCCCGCCACCGTGACGTTTTCAACAATATAATCGATATTTCGCGTGTATCAATCCGTGTAGCCGATATGTTGCCGAACGTGGCGACATTATTCGCCGGTACGTCGAATTAAATAAATATATAAAATCGAAAAACGCTCACGAAGGTACGTCGTTAATTATTCGCGAGTATTTAATTCGGGCGTAATTGCTTTTGAACGACGACGACGACGACGAAGAAAAAACGCGCCCCGCCGTAGTTAATAATAAACCGTAAACGGTCTAAACCGTGGAAAATAATAAACGACGAAACCGGAACGGCGAATTGAAAACGAAATGATATCGTTTTTACGTTTTTTACAATTCTACGTACGTATTAAAATGAAAAGAAAAAAACCGTCGAAAACGGACGTTTCCAAAACCGTTTTAATTCGTTTTTAATACTACGCGTAATTTGGAAACGAAATTAACGTACATTAGGCGCCGACAATTCGTTTACTATTCCAATACATTTTCGAAAATCTGACGTCTACCGGTAATATATACATATATATATATCGATACACGCGGTATCGGTGGCCGAAAATAAAAACGTTAACAAATATACGTATTCGTCTCTCCGAATATTTCGCGATTTTAATTAGGTTAATGAAGGGAAAAAACCGAACGCAAATAAAACCGGCGAGCGAACACGAACACCGTAAAAGATAATAATTATTCGAGAGAGTATTTACTTTCTTTTTAACCGCGCTAAGATGTTTATTCGATTTCGAAACCGAGCGAAGAGCGCGCCGTTTTTATTTCACTTTGCGCCTCGGTTTTCTCGGTGCTCCGACCTTTAACGAGTGGCGGCGGCCGTTTAGCCCAACTACTCGTTTTCCCCGTCGGCGGCTTAAAATACGCTAAACGTCTGTACGGATTTCGAAATTCGCAGACGCGCCGTATCGGAATTTAAAACGGCGGTTTGATTAATTAAAATACGTCGCCGTCCGCGAGCGTGCCGCCGTCGAAACAGGACAATCGGCGTCCGTTTTCGAACGCGTCGAAAACTCGGCGAACGCAAATTATCGCGCGATCGATTGAACTTTACGCGTGGCAAGTCAACGGCAGTACGTCGAAACGAAAATAATAATAATAATAATAATAGCGACGACGACAACCGACTTGGAAACAAAAGCACTTAACCGCTACGTCGAACGGCGCGCGTAATATAACTTTCGCCGGCCTTTCCGACGTTCGCGAACTTTACGAATTACGAAACCTATCGAAAATATCCCGCCTCGGTCGCGTATTATTCGTCGTAGCGTTATTACTATTATCGTTTCCGCGCTACGGCGGCTAAACACGAAACGGCCCGAACTCGCGCGTTTCGAAAACGTTCGACAGGGCGACCACCACCGTCGGTGGTCCACTCGGCCCGTAAACGCGTTCCGGTTTGGCCGTATCGTATTACGCCTATATCGGATGACGATTCGACGACGTGGTTAGTCTCTATCTACGTTCTGATCCGCGGACACGATATACTCCCAAGGCTTTGAGGGGGACAAGTCCCTTTTACCCTGACGCGATTAGCGATATAGGCTATTCAAGGTGCGCCCTGGCACACGACCACATGGTGCCATGGGTCGTCTTAAGCACCGGGCCACAGAAGGTCCGTCTGACAGTTGGTAAATTTGTTCGCCTCGTCCAACGAGAAATTCGGCGCGACCGTAAGTACGGTTTTTTTTTTTTTTGGAAACGAATTTGGAATGGACGACGCTTCGGCGTTTATTGTTCAGACCGTTCGGCAGCGGCGACTCGGACGAATATTATGTACAACCCCCGTCGCTAAATATTCGCCCTAATATCGATTAACGGTGAGAGGAAAGCGAGTTTAAATTTTAAACGGATTACTTAGGCGCGTGTAGTATGTATACCTGCGGCGTATAATGCCGGCGAACACGCTCTCGTCTATGTTACGGTCGTATCGCGCCGTACCGTCGTCGTCGCGCCCGGCGAAATTTAACGGCCCGGAAAATTAATTACGAACAATTTGTACGGAGCAGTCGCGGCCGTGTTTGCGAACGGTACGCGCGCGTGATATATAATAAATACGTTCCGTCCCGACGGCGTTATCGTAACGTCGGACCGGCGACGAATCGGGCAAGTTCGTTTTTCCACCGGCTAATTGCCGGACGGACTCGAAACGCCGCAGAGGGTTTACGAACGGGGCCGTCTTAATCGTTTTAAACGACGCGATTATCGTCGCCGTTTTAAATTCGGTGTGTTCCCGCGGTTTTCCCGTAATTATTTCGTCCCCAACACGCGACGGGATAGAAAATCACGCCCCCCTGGTGCAACTTGGCCGTGCCCCGCGCTCGCGGTCTCGCAGGAAATTCGCGAGTTCAACGGGTTTCGTTGAAAATTCGATAAAAACAGCCCGAAAGGTACCGGACGGGCGGAAGAACGCGTACGACGGACAGCACCGTTTACGTTGGCCAAGATTGATTAACGAATCGCCATCCGGCGTCGGTTAAAATCGTCGACCGTAGTACGAAACGCCAATGACACGGCCCCACTACTTTGTACGAGCGGAGACGGGAAAAAGTGGTGAAAATTGCGAACCTAAGCGACGGACACGCGTGCCAACAATAATCGCCTAACGGAATGTCGCCCGCGTATTTGGCGTTTATCGTTCCCGTGTCGAATCACGTCGTAAACGAAAATCGACGCGTTCGAGTCGTACAATTTTACGGATTTCCAGACGACGTCACACGCGTGTGTATATATATTCGTTCGGGCCGTATTACACTGTTCCCGAAATCCGCGCGATTACGTCCGACGGCGGTTATTACAACGTTCCTTTACGAAACCGTCCGTTATTATCGTAAAAACGCGTTTACCCGTTTTTTGTTTCGTTTCGTCGTTTCCGACATTTTCCGTTTGGCGATAATAAAACGCCGCTGGTACGAACAAAACCAAAGTCCGAACCGTTTTCGGTACGACAATTCGCCTAAGTACCTCGTAACGTTACCGGAAAGTGTAGTGCACGATTGTTTCGGCCTTGTACCGTCGAATTTCCGGAACGTTTCGTCGTGATCGCCGCCCGGCGTTTCTCGAAAACGTCCCGGCGTCAATTTTCGGCCGAACGTCGCGTAATCCGTCGTAATCAAACGTCGTCCGAACGGCGAACGTCCGACCGGGACAGTCCGACTACAGCGCGGTGGACGGATAGCGCAGCGCATTTCCCCCGCGCCCCGGTTTGCTCCCTGTAATCGGGTAATTCCGCGTTCGCTCCCTCTTTCCGAGTAACGAATCTTCGGGGGCCGCCTAGTTGCGTCGTCGTAAAAATTCGACGGTCGGTCCGCCGGGACGTCGTTCGTCGAACAATAAAAGGGCTTCGAAACGCAGGGTGGTCGGCTCCGAAAACGGGTCGAAAATTTAGTGACGGCGGCGGTCGTTCGACGATACGTTGCCGTCGGCGAGCCGACGATGGCGAATACTGCTGACCACGCGCCATACCTCTTGTCGGACAGTGGACGAAAAATGATCGTCGACGGGGGAGAGGGGGGAAATAAACGGGAAACGGCCGAATAGATTTCTGCACGCTCCGCGTACTGTTCTGACGGTCGGACGACGAAAATGTTAACGAGTCCCGTCCGTCCGCCGGCCACCGGAGGAGATTTCGGCGTCGGGATAATTAGACGCGTCGTAAATCGAAATCCGCGCGACGTAAAAACGAATAATGGAACGTTTACTACGAGGGCGACCGACGCCGAAATGACGACCGCGTGAAAAATGGAAACGAAAAATTAATAGAGGCGTACGTGCCGTGTTCGCCTTTTACGCGTCACCCCCGTACGATTTTCCAATTACCCAAACTGGTCGTTCAGTTCGACGTTCCGTTCGAGAGCAACCGAGGAGCATTTTCGGGTTCGCCGTCTCGCCAACCGGTGCCGCGGGCCAACGGAAACCCGAGTACGCGACAGAATGCCGAAAAACCGACAACGGCCGGTCGTCGGGAAGAAATCGGAACGAACCGTTTCGGACGTCGAGCGGCGCGGGAAAACAACGAAGTTCCGAGAGAAAACACGAAACGTCGGCGATAAAAGCGTTATTTTTTTTCAACGCGACGTTCGCCGTACGGCGGGAGCCAATAAACGCGTATATAACGGTCGGGCGCGGTCGTAAATCCCCGCCCGAGTTTCTTTCCCGGCAAACTTTTCCACTCCCGAGTATTCCCAAAAGTCGTGAAACGAATATTTCCACTCGCGTTTCCGACGGTGTATTTCGAAACTCACCGACCGGTAAATACGGTTCGGTATCGTTCTACCGTTTAACGGATCGATTCGGGCGAGCGTTTATTTACGCCGGCGGGCCGGGCGCGGGCTAATCGCGAACATTTTCTTCGACGAATATCCGGACAAACCCGAACCCCCCGGCTCCCCGAAACCACCTCCCCCCAAAAGTTTGGCGAAAAACGACTTTGGACCCGAAAAGGCGCTCGGTTCGTTGAACATTTTCTAATCGAAACGAAACCGCCGTCCGTGTGTCCGAGATACCCGACGAAATGGTCGAGCGTTCGAAACGTACGTAAAATGATCGGTGGGGGGGAGGGGCGCAGGAAATAGGTACTCTGACACGTTGAACGACACGAATGTAATAGAAACGGACGACGGTCCGACGGTTTATTTTTTAATTTTGAACGAAACGAGTTCGCCGTCGGCCAAATTACGTGACGTTTCGGTTCAAGTTATTTCGGCCGGTATTCGACGGACGTAAAAAAATTCCGACCGACGGTTTTTCCCGCCCCGTCGCCGACATTTCGTACCGCTTAGCGATTCCGAAATACTGTCCGTAGATCTATTCGTATTATCGGTGAACCGTCGGTGGTGGTTGGCACAGTAGAAGAACGTCGGGCGACCAACGCGCGCGCCCGGTTAACGGTTTCGATTTCCCGTCCTTGGCGCGAGTCGTTGCCCACACAGTGCGAATGGCCCGACGGACACCGGCGAAGACGACGAAAACTGTCAGCCGTTTCACGTGTACCAACGCGTCGACGGCGGTCGCGCGCCGCTTAAAATCGAACGGAACGCGTTTTCTACGCGACCTGTTGTTTACGCCTCCCATTACGACGCGCGTGACGTGCCGCACACATTCGCGCGCGGTCGTAAACGTGCGTGCGGCGAAAATGCCGCGCCGCCGGCCAAACGAACGTGTACGGATCGCGACCGACACGCAGCGACCGTCCTAAAAACGTTTTCGGCGCTCACATAAAGGAACCGGGACGACGCCGGGCGGTCCGGGTGAAATTCCCGTACGTAACGGACTTCGTTGGCGTTTTCCGTAGGCCGTATCGAATACGTCGCGATAACATCAGCACCGAAAAACGGTTAAGCACGCTTACGTTTTTGTTGTCGGTCGCGTTGTTTCGGCGATTCCGCGCGTAATTTTTACGCGTGTATACCGACAAAAGCGATCGCCGGGCCCGCCGACGTGTTTTCATTTTATATCGTCCAGTATATTACCCACGCGGAGTTTTCGAAAACTCCATAAACGTACGGGCCAGCGAGTACACGCGATTAACTTAAATACCTTTAATCCGCGGCGTCCTTGACACGTGTCAGACGTACTCCCGGGCGGTCGCCCGTCCGACGGCTAGTACAGTACACCGCCGCCGATACGAATTCCGAATCGTCCGCCCCCCCCAAACCCCGTCCTACCGCCGACACACCTACCCGGTCCGTATTCTTCGGCGTAACAGGCGCGTAATATTATAATTAAATCTACCCGACCGAAGCGGGCCGGAGAAACTTTTATCGAAACCGCCCCCCCCCCCAATCACCGGGCACGTCGTCGTATTTCGAAAACGGGTCGTTCGGATATTACGGACCGCCGCGGTACGGGTTGTTGTTCTGGACGCGCAGGACAAACAAATTGCCCGAACGGCTAAGGAGCGAATAAATACCGTTTTTAGTCGTTCTCCGGCGCTGGTGACCTGGCGTTTCGTGATCGACGCGGATTATTCGCCAGTTCCGCGTACGAAACCCGGCGGCGATGCCCGCGAATTATTTGCTCGGTCGATGATAACAACGAGCGAACGTCGTACGATTTCCGTGGGCCGATTGCGGCGGCGGGACCGCGACGCGAAAATACAGCGGGGAGGTTCTTTTTTATTTCGTTTTATGTACGACGTATATGATCGCGTATTGTTCAAATGGTCGACGACGGATAGTCGACGAAAAAATTCGAATACGTCGAATCGATTTTCCACTAATGTACGAACGACGAACTAACGGGCTACAGCGTCGTTAGTACACGACCACTGTCCGAGTGACGACGACGCTTTGATTTGTCTACGATGAGTCCTATACGAACGCTAATAAACGAAAATCGGGTGCTTAAGTACGCGTGCGCGCGAATGTGAACGGATCGTCATCGGCTTGCTAGAATACCATCTCGACCGGACAACGGGGACGCCGTCGTCTACGCCGTCGTCGGTCGGCCGAAGAAATTCTATTTACGACATTCCCTTAATTATACGGCCACGTAAGAAGCCCACGACGGCGGTGCCCGTCGTTTGGTCGCCGAAATCAAACGAACGATAATAATAATAACGTCATTACGTCGCGAAAATGACGGGTACCGCGTGGCAATTGTACGTAACCGGTCCGCGGTATTGTTTCCGATCGCCCCCCGAACAACACCGCCGAAAACGCGTCGCGCCGATTCTACGAGCGGTACGTAATGTTAACCAGGTAACCGGACGACGAGACGGATTCTACAAAAGGCGCGAAAACGACGCGCCGTAAATGAAAACCCGATCTACTCGCGGCGTTCGTATTAAGATCGATATTTTTTAATCTACCGAACGTGGGCACACGCGCATTTGAATTATCCGAACAAAGCGCCGGGGACGAGAAATAGCTGGGATTCCAGTCGAAAATTTACAATCCCGAAATTGAAATCTCCGTCCCCTGTACGCGCGCGCCCGTATACACACACACACACACAATATCGGCGTTTCGATTGGCGACGGAAGTGCGGCGGCGGCAGAAGGGGGGGGAGGGGTGATGTGGGCGGCCGGGCGGGCGGCGTACACGCAAGACTAATCCGCTTTTCAATACACGGGTTCGGTACGTACGTATCGATTTTTGTTCGTCCGTATTTCTTTTTTTCGCGCACCGTGACCGAACGCGCTTTTCGAAACGACACGGACGTGTACGGATAAAGATAACGCGCTTATATATATATATATATATAAAACGAGAGATGACGAAGCGAAAACGCTATTAGACCGGGGCGTGTATACACATTATACAATCGATAACGTACGTACGTAACCTATTGTCGGATAGAAATAAAACCGTCGGGCGCGTGGGGTCGCCGTGACACGGGTAGGTTTACACGCGGCAACCGATAACGACGGAGGAAAAATTAACCCGTCGTTCGCGAACCGAATTCGAAGAGCGGGCGGCCGAGCTTACCCCGTGTGTGTGTGTGTGTATGGTGAGGGGGAGGGACGCAAATCCGTGAAATTTACGAACGCGGCCGAATCAATTAATTATTCCCGAGACCGCCGGCGTACATTCTCGGGTGTCCGTAGAACGGAATGGCCGGCGGCGTTCGCCAACCCCCATCCGGGAACGCGCGCCGCGACGTTAACGAACCGATAAAAAACGAACCGTGTCCGGAAATTTTCGAAATTCGCCCGGAACTATTTTTAGTAGTTAATATCGGCTGGTCCAAGGATAATTTACGCGATTTTCGCGTCGACGCAAAAACGAAATCAACCGAGAAACATTACTAACCGTCACCTATTGCGTGGGATACGATTTCGTCACTCATCGACGACGTAACGTTACGAATTTATTTTCGGCAATTTTTCTTTCTATTGTTTTCCGAATTTGTGTACACACACACACACACACACAAACGCGTACGCGAAATCGACGATCGTTTTTCGCCGGGAACCAATTCGCGCGAACTCATCTGCCGGCCCCAGTCCTCGACGTCGCACGCAAAACGAATATTAAGTACCGGCCGCTCGGGACTTTTCGATAGCGTTTCCGACTGCCGCGCGCGCGTTATTATCGTATACATTCGAACGTATTCCAGGAACGCGTCGTCGTCTCCGCCCCGCCCCTTCCCCTCCCTTCCTCCTCCCCCTACCCCGGATAAAACCTC
>JAIPRN010005001.1:0-12340 GCA_025469175.1 Geopemphigus sp. TES_GeoC_2020
TTGAAACGTACGCTATTCGATGATTCCAAATCGTTGTCGCAATTCGAATTTCCCGAACCCAACATCGACATTGTGACGATTTCGTGTTTGTTATAAAATAAAAAGAATTTCCGTTTTGAAAAACGTCATCGGGCGAACACAATTTGTGGAAAAATCGATGTTCTCGTGGGTCCACGTTTTCGATGTAAAAGCCGAAACGCGTTCCGAAAACGTTTGAATTCGGCGCCAAAAACCGCGCGTTTTGGAGTGAACATTTCGCACGTCGGATACTAAACTGTACGCGACATGAATAATGTCGACCGACATCGCGCCGGTGCGCGTAAAAGTCAAACTTACCGTTTTTATTCCGAGTAGGCGTGTTGCGTCCGTGTATTGTACGTTGTACCTAAAACGACAACTTGTGTCCGGTAGACATTACACGTTAGGTACATCGTTCGTTTGAAATCGCGGCGTGAGATTTTCGGCATACGGGCGGAACCGATTGCCGCATAATTACGTACGTTTCACGTCGAGTACGAACTTCGGATAGCGTACTTAGGGCGCTACGCTCCTGTACGATCCGGGGCCTCGAATTCGGACGTAATTTGGACGCGCTCCAAAATCGGAAACACCGACGCGTTCGATCGTATATACTCCGCGGATCGCGGGCTGTATGCTCGAGTATTTCTGGTGTACGGCAAACGAACGAAAAAACGGTATTCTTTGTTTATCCGGAGCGTATCTACGAATATATATATATATTTATACGCGCGCGTGTGTGCGTATGAAAAAGTACCCCTTCGTTTTTTTTTCCGACCGCTTAAAATGTACGGCATATATCACGCTTAAGTATAATATGTAAATAAGTAATTAAACACAAACGGAAACGAGCGTTGCCGCCAACACTTTTTTTCCGTTTTATTTCACCGCTGTCCCGCGTCGCCGTCGTTACGCCCGTCTTTTGTGTTTCCGTGGGTTTTTTCGTCGTACTGGAAATAAAACGCGTTTTCCGACCGTAACGACGGGCCGTTCCGAAGGGCTACACGCCCGAACAACGACGATAAGTCATTCGTCGTTGGTAAACAGTAAACACAGCAGCGTGTCCGTATAAGAAACGCGCACGCCGTCCGGAAACGATCTAACCGTACCGTCGTCAACAATATAAACCCGCGAGATGAATCGGATCGATCGTCGTTCGCGCGAATATTTTTCAAAATTAATCGCGGTTAACTGTTTTTTTCCCGACGCAGGCGATTCTTTGTCGCGCGTTTCCAACGTTCGCGAATCGACGACGACAACGAAACACCGTCGTCGACGGCAATACGAATCGCGCGTGTCGTATTTCCGTAATTAATTATTTTATACCGTCTCGTTTCACGTCGGGAACGCGCGAAATCGATATTACGCGGCCGGTATCGCGTAGCGCGAAACGTAATTTATTCGTCAATTTTTATATCGAAATGGTTAACAATAGCGGGCACGTGCGACCGGAACGCGCCCCGGATATCTGAAAAGTGCGCGCCCGGCCGTTGTTCTATTCGATATTTTTCCGTCCCTTTTTATAATACACGTATTTATTGGGTGGCTAAATAAAAACGATTCGAACGGCGACTCGGTGGGGCGGGTTTAACAATGATAAATTTCGTTCCGTGGGCCCGACCCCGGTAATTATTAAAGGTGGTGGACGTTTCGTAAAGAACGTTTTTGAAAACTCAATTTTCGTTTCGTATCGCCGCCATACTCGCCGTACGGTAAAAACGAGTACGCGTACTTAAATACCGGCGTTTCTAAGACGAGCCTCGATTATAAGAACGGTTCGTTTCCCGACAATCGGCCGTCATCTCGCGTACATTTTTAAACGTTACACCTACTATTTACGAACGTCGATACGTCTGTACGAAAAATCTAGCCGAAAATCGTACTCGAAACGGGACGCGATTTCTGTTTGTTTATACGCCGCTTCGAATTTCGGAAGTATTATTCCTACGACCGTGTGCCCGCGTATTCGTTTTATTTTCACGCCAAAGGATGGAAAATTATCGACAACTTTCGAACAATTTACGTCCTACGCGTTCAACGTTCCTACTACGTTTGGAACAAACAAAAAACAAACGCCGAATACGTTCCGAACGACGCGCGCGATATTTTTTTCGAAAATCTCGGCAGAAAATATTTCTTTTGGAAAAAGTCGCCTTTTGCGATATATTTCAATACCGACGAGAACGAAACGCGCCTATTTGACGTTCTTCGATACCGCCGCCGCGTTTATTTCAAACCGTTCGGTATCGTCGCCGAATTTGATTCTAAATTCCGTACGGCCGTTAAACGGAAACCGTCACTGCGCGCAAATACACCACCGAATACGATTTAACGAGTACGTGTTCGTCGTAACGAATAAAAATTATAAACACAAAACGGTCGATGTAATTAGAACAACGAAGCGGGGTGAGCTATTTACGTGAAAAAGCTACGGAAATATTTCGATCGGGATACAAATTGAATGGCGGACCGATAGAAGAACGCGCCGGTTACGACGGTAATTACACAACGACGAATCGCGATCGCGGTGAGCGTACCACGGCTTTGGGTGTTCGGAATGTGTTGCGGACGTGACGGTGACGTCGATCGATATTCGCGGATTACGAAACGAACGAAAAAACAACAACGTTCGAAAAACGTCGCTTTCGATTATGATTCGCGTGGCGGAACTGACGAACAGCACACTTCCCGGACGATGAAAAGCGCTCACGGTCCGAGTAATTACGGGCGCGAAACCGTAAACACGACGATCGAAAAAAACAAAAACGACGGCTGAAACCGAAACTGTCGGATGTTATTGGAGGACGACACGTCGAAGCGAAGTTCGAAACACAACCCCGTGGTGCCATCGGGAGGGTGGGGGGGAGACAACGCGAAAAAGAACGACGACGCGTTCCGGTAAATCGAGAATTTACGACGACGTGAAAACGTTTTTTTTTTCTCGCGCGACCGTTCGCGAATGAAACGACGCGCGGCCGTCGACAGAGTGACAGTCCCGAACTATTATCGTCGGAATATATTCTTCGTTTACGTAACGTACCTACCTACCTAATAAACGAGAATTCTCGACAAAACGTGTTTTCGGTACGAGTTTAAATTACTGTCGGGGTATTTTTTCAATTCCTATCTACTCCCGGCAATACGACAAATCGTTCAAACAACGTTCGATTATCTTTTATTCGATTATTTTTCGGGGAATTTTCGTAAATAATTTTACGGGTTCCTGCATTGTCGACGGAATGTTTAACGGTCGTTGTTTTTTTAACGAAAACGCGATTCGATTATAAGTCAACACCGTCTCAGGTACGGTTTATAATTGCGCAAGGACTTTTGTTCGTCGTTCACGGCGTTGTCGATAATATATAAAGGGACGTACACACGCGTAATTTATTTATATATAAATATAGGCGCGGCGTAGAATGGTCACGGGCTAAAGGCGATTTATGGTTCGACGACGGCGCGAAAATAAAAAACGTTACCGCTCGGAATCGATTTTATATATTATATTCCGCGGCGTTTTCGTCCGGTCATTTTTACCGCTTACGGGGAAACAGAACGGCGCCGGCGGCTACGACGATACACATTGAGCGCGCCAAATTGTTTCCACCGCGCGGACTATCCCGAACGCCCGTCGTGCCCGCGGCTATTTTCGCCGTCCGAGTTTAATGGGGCGTGTTCGTGAAATTCGATTACACGCGCGCACGTCCGAGCGAACCGAGTTATCCGCGGAGACGCTCGGACGCGCCGCGCCACTTTTGTCGACGGCACGTAAACGCCGGGCAGCCGAATTTTCGCAATTTCGTACGTTATTAACGGCGAACGCGATCGTCCGCGGCCGACGTTCTCCGATCGTATAAACTCGAAATCGCACGGGCGACGACGGACAATAGATAACGACTTCGAACGAATACCCGTAGAGTACACGTAAGTATTCGTGGACGATAAAAAAAGGGTCACGAAATCGGTCATTTCGAATCGATACTACCTGGCGAATTCGACACGAATATAGAAATTTCGTGGTGAAAACCGGTCGTTCGTTACACTTTCGAAACGTCGTTAGGGCAACGCGTTTTTTTTTCGTTAGTCGTCCAACGTACGTGCGACAACAATTTACGTAAAACGTACATTTTTATAGCGCGGTCGGAAGCTTTAGACGCGCGTGTAACGTTTAACGTTCGCAACGGCGTTAGCCACATTTGCGCGAGGGGTAAAAATTAAGCGCGGTCCGTTTTTATCATCGCGGCGATTCCGCGAAATTCTCGAAAAACGAACGACGACGTGGTCCACGCGGGATTACCGTACATGGCGTCGGCGATTCTAAATATGGTCGCCCTATCGAACGGCACCTCGGTAGGTTAGCCGTACCAGCGAACGAATCGGGACGAAACCGTGTTCGTAAATTATCGTTATAATTACCATACTCGACCGTGGTATATACGACGGTTACCGTAATGTTCGAAAACGGGCGAGCGGCGCGCGTAATAATAGTGGCAGGGTGCGCACGGTAAACGCGTTTTTCGTATCGTTCGTTTTTATCGGCCGCCCGTAACGCGTATTCAAAAAGCCAAACCGTACGTAGTCGTGTGACCGTATCGGGTAGATTCGTGTACCGAAATACGGCGCGCGGGCGCTTTTACGCCCTTAAATTACTACCGAAAAAGAAACAACGCGCCGTTCGAAAAACTTTTGTTTCCTTCCATTCGCCGACCGTCGTTTACTAAACCGACCGAATTACAGGGAAATATTACTCGTTCGTGTACAACCGTTTTTAATTGGAACGGTTGTACACGATCCCCGCGCAATTTACCCAAGCCATACGACTAATCCGACACCAGACCACGGTTGGTAAACGGGCCGAATTGTTTCCGCGTAATTTCGCGATTTTCGTTGTCTCGATACGAAAAAAAACTACCCCTCCACTCCGCGGTCTACTGGGGAAACGTGGCGACGAGACCCGTAATCAGCCGAAACGATTACGTCGGGACGTTTCGAAACGCCGCGCAGTCCGTGCGGCGCCCATTGTTTCGCGACGAAAGTACGAACGACGGGACGTCCGTCGGTAGAGATTGCAGTTGTCGGGACGGGGCGCGACGTCGCGAAAACAATTACGGAGACGTCCAATTATACGAGCCGCGGCAAAATTGCCCGTGAGCGTCGATATTAATGTGTACGAGCGGCCCGACGAGACCGATTATAAAATAACGAACCGAGGGAAATTTCCTTTTTACGAAAGCGCGAAAAAACGAGGCGAGGCGGAAACGGAAACGTCGACAAATTAATTAAACGACGTAAAATGGGGGGGGGGCGCGCGCACGAAAGTCGGCTGTAGTTTAGTCTACCAACAGAAATCACCGACCGTATCGAAGACCACCCTGTCGTCCACTGGTCCGAGAATCAATCGAACGCCGGCCTTAAAAGTAATTCGTTTTAGATCGCGTATATATTGCACGGGCGTATGTGCTCGCGTAATATATCAACCCGACCCGAACGAGCGCATTTCGTTAACCGTCGCGAGAAATTTCCGAACTACCCTAGTCGCCGGTCAGGTATTCGGGCATTCGCGCGAATCGCCCGCGACGGCGGTTCCTCCGTAGTGATACCGCCGGCAAGCGCGCCGACAATGACGACGCGCGCTCACCGTCGACGACCCGACCGCCCGAGTACTATATTCGTTTACGCGTTGAATTTCGGCCAAAACCAACGGCCCCGCGGAATTATATAAGAAACTCGATTTATGGGATTCGCGTTTTTGTGACATTTTATTTACTCTATATTTATAGGCGACACGTATACGCGCGCTCTCTCTCTCTCTCTCTCTCGAGTAGTTTGTAACGGCACTTTATTTTCCCTCCGTCGCCTGTAATTGCTCGTTATCCGACCGGCTCGCGTTCGGCTGGCTGTTTTAATACGTAATATTTCCCCGTAACCGTAGATAATTTCCGAAACAGCGATAACGTAAATTTATTCGCGTCCCGGCGCAATAGTACGTTTTCAACGTAAACCGGAGCCAACGCCCGGGCCGTACAATAACGACGACGGTTACGCACGATTCCCCCACGGCCCAACGAAATGTCGTCGATCGGAATTCGATTCCATCGTTTACGTTTAACGGTGTTTTTATCGAAATTCGCCGCCACGCGTCAGTGACGATTATTCCGTCCGCGAAACCCGTGTTCGGTTTTGTGTGCGGGCTAGCGAATACACCGCGTTTGAAAACGACGGTCACGTCATACGCCCCTATGTTCGTTTTTCGGTACGCGAAATACTTTGGTACCCGCGCAATCGTACAGCGCGCAGTTGACCGTTTAAACGAACAAATTGGACGAAACGTCGCCCGGTACGGCGTCGTCGCGTATATTCATCGGGCTGACCGAGCGTACTTAAATCCTCGGGTGATCTATCCCCATCATTCCACCTGACACGCCTCCACCAAACGGGTGTTGGGCTCGATTTCCGGCTGTCGCCAGCGTCGTCTAAATAATAATACGTTTCCCGTCCGAAAAATGGTTTATGGCGTGTTCGAATACTATATAGGACACGCGCGCCGTTGTTATTTCGCCTTCAGAATACGCGGCCTTTTACGTATATTATTGTCGCGCCGAGTCGAGAAAAATAACAAAGTAATAGTAGCACGCCCGTACCGGTTATTACGTACGTATGTAGTATACGCGTATTTACGAAAATAACGCGAGCAAAGGGAATTTCCGCGTCGACGAGAAAACGATTTTCTTTTTGGAGCCTATTTACATCAAAGTCCGCGAATTCGAAACGTTTTGTGCGCGAACGTCCCCATCCACCGTGTATGGCGCGCGTACACGACGTCCGTCACTTTGTGATTTCGTATATCGTTTACGCGCGAATTGCGCGTGCGTGTCATTAGCGCGAATATAATAATAATAATACGACGACGACGACGTACGGTACGCGGTATATAGGTCGCGGACCTCTCGAGCTGAACTCGGTATTTTTGTTCGTGAAAAACAAACATCGAAATAACAAGACGACGAGTACGTTTGTTATAATAATTTTCGAACTTGTGAGCGCGGCGACGATACGCCAGTCAGGGTACGCATATATCACACTAGATGTCCCGATCCGGTATCGCCCGGAGCGAATGTTTATTACGAGTGTAGATATGTCATCTCGTTCGAACGTTTAAATCACTCGGCGGCTAAAGTTTAAACGTTTAATTTACGCGCGTAATCGTTACAACGATAGTGCACGGTGTCATTTTCGACCAACTCGCGCGCTAACCTATATTTTCGCTCGACTACGAGCGCGTTTATTCGCCGTTTTTTTGTTTCGTTTGATTCGTTCGATGACGCCACATTCGAACGTTATCCCGGCCGATTCCTCCGGCGCGACAACGATAGGAACCGGCGCAAAGGGTCGGTATTGAGTACAGTTTGGCTGGAGGCGGTGAAACGGCAAAGGCCGGTCTCGTTGGTCCGTGAGTTTCTTTCGAGAGTCTCGATTTTCGTGCAAGTTGTCTAGAAATTTCAGCCGCGTCTCGACACGTATTTTGCGCTATATAATTCGAATACCGACGGCGAATGTTTCGGCGTTACGGAACTCGGACGACCTATCGCGAAAAACCTGAACGCCGGAACGTAACCTACCTACGTACGGCCTGATCAAACGATCGAGGACCCGGCCACCGGCGATAAACCGACACGTCCGGACGTTTCTATCGGACAGGCGCTTTCGGTCCGAAAGAAACGCGGCACATGGACGGGCCCCACACTCGTGTTTTGGGAAACGCGCTAAATAATACGGCCCACGACGACGGAACGTGTAAATAACGTACGCGACGTCGTGACGCAATAGACGTCGAGAAGCGTATTTGAATTTTAAAATTCGTTTCGCGTCCTTCGCGCGCTCCAACACTGATCGCGGAAATACGACGCGAAATACTTAACATACATTATTCGAACGTGTGCGCGTGAAATAAATTTCGTAAAAACCGTTCGTGACGGGACTTCGCGTACGCTCGTTATAATAAAAGAGTCGTCGGAATAATAATTCGATCGGATTAAATTTCGTTTTATTTACCGCGAACCGTAAAACGTCAGTAGTCCATGCGCGGTCTGAAATCGGACTAGTTTCGACTCGACGGACAGTCTCGCCGGTTCGCTTAGACGACGGATCCGATTGGTTCGCGTTACTCGTTACCGTCTTTTCGCTGTCCCGTTACTCCGTCCACTTCGGGTATTTTTCCCAAAAAACATACCACCAATTTTTCGCGGTGTTCTGGATTCCATCTGAATCAACCGTCGATCGTTTAGAAACGAAAACCCGACCTGTTCGGCATTGTACCGATCACGTAATCATTTGGATCCATTATACGCTCGTGTATATATTTTATTTTTTCCCTACCGTTGCGAAATATATATATATATATATAAAACAAACCCAAAGCGTTTCGAAAACGGATTCGAAATCAGTCAACTCGCCGCGTAATTGTCTAACGTTTCCCCGGGTACATTTTGTTGCGCGAAACGAAATGCTTTTCTCAAAGTCTTGAGATGCGGAAAACGACTAGGGCGGTGGGGGGGAGAGAGAAAAAATGGAAACAGCCGACGGCATTTTCGTGTCACGCAACAGTTCGGGTAATCGTTTTTAGATTTCCATATATCTCGCCCCGCCGAGGTTTAATTTGCGGTACGGGGTTTGTTAAATCTACGCCGGATATCGATCATCTCGTCGTCCGCTTCTACGCGAAACTTAGTTCGGCGATACTGGTTATTCACGTTCGTACGTAGCCCACGCCGCGATAATTTTTTCGTAAACCTTCGGCAATTACGATACTGTACAACGCGCTTCACTTATAGAGCGAAAACAATGTCGTTCGGTAAAAGCGACGGTAATTCTTTCGGAAATTACTCGAACGTTATTGTCGCGGACGAAGTATTACCTACTTATTCTCGAGGCGATTTCTACGACGCTTTTAAACAAAAAAAAAACCAAACCAACATTATACCCTACGTCGTCAAATACTTAGATAACACGAATATACGTATATGTTACGAATACGAAGAACGATAGAAATACGTACTCGTAAAATGTATTTTTCGAAATTTCGGAAATCAATAGCGTCTCTAAGCACTGTTTGAGTTCCGTAATGTCAGGTATATGCTAAACGGCTTATGGACAGTAAAGTATAAAAAATACGGCGGCGTATATAACGACGAATAACCACAGAATAGATTAATCAGAATGGACACTGATAATGAATTATATGAGAAGTATAGGTAAATCTGATAAACGAATTCGCCATCTTTTTGGAGGAAAATTAGTATGACCGTACCCACAAAAAAAAATGTTTTTGTAAATAAATGGATTATTCATAAGTTAATTTTTGATTTAATAATTAACTTATTCTAGATACTAATTTACTTACACGAAGTACATTTTTAATATTTTTATTTTTATTTTTCTCCACAATACTCGCAACAGTTTAAGTATTCACGTGAAAAATATTACAAAATTTTAATTTTACAAATAAAATAGTTTTTTTTTAATGTTCAAATCACATACTATACAAATACACGAAACTGGTTCAAATAAATGAACGCTGCGATAAACGTTATAGGAAATGTTTTTCTCAATTGTAAATTGTAATGTATTATACATTGTACATATATGAATACATTAAAATTTACAAACGAGAAAGAATATCAAGTTTACGATTTTTTTCTTCTAGTTGATTTCAACATGTTATCAATAATAAGCGGCCATTTTTTCGGAGAAAAATAATATCAATAATATTCCGCGATAACATTTAAGAGTGTCCAGAGTCTGGTGTAACGTTAATAAAATCGACTACGATCTATATTACGTCGATCCCGTATTTTGCCGAACGTTCCGTAAAGTTTACGAAATTGATTTCCACCGCGAACACGTCTAACGGCACGCCGTTTTCGCGCGTTGCGAAATATTTACGGCATTTGGCGTATTATTATATATATACACGATCTAATGTACGGCAGATCGCGTCCACGTTACATACGATTCGACGTTATTTTCCGCCATTGTTATGAATCGAACATTACGAAACAATATTACGAAATATATAAACGCGTCGTTGGGAGTGTTAAGATTTCGTTTCTATTTTATCGGAACATCGAATCGTTCGCGAACGATTTTTCGAATTTGAAAATTTAAAAGAAAAACCGTTTTCCCGTAAATAAATAAACGAACGTAATGACATTATAATACCGTACAGCACCGCCGAAAATCGATAATAACGCGTAATATTAGTATGATTAAAAATAAACGCGTAAATTTCCGATAAAAATTCCGTAGAATATAATCGAAACACGTAAAATGTAAATATCCACTCTCTCATCCGGATTGAATTTTTCGATTGTTTACGATATCGTTTTTGATTCGCGAGAAATTTTACGACTATAATCGAAACATTTTACGATTTTTGATTATCTATCTACCCGTATATTTACGAACACAGTATTGTTTCTCGTGGATTATTACGTTAAACAAACATAACGAATATTGATCTATACGATATTTCGATTTTTTTTTTCGTTATTTATGAATTAAAACGCGAGTTTTACGTTTCGTAAAAATAAACATTTTGTTTTTTGAAAAAAACTTACGACGTAACCTAATCGAACGTTTTACACGCGAATATTCGGCTACAGATTGTATTTACGAAACGGATTAATCAAAATCGAAAGATAGAATACGATTTTTCATTATTCGTTTAGCGATTTCTTCCGATTAAAATCAAACGAAAACTACCGCGGAAGTACGAAAATTATCGAAGAAACGACAAAAAGCCTAAAAATAGAAATGCCGCGAATACACTCTGTATATGACGTGTATGTACGAACGAGAACACAAAAAATAATCGCGGCAAACTTTCGCGAACTGTAATTGGTAATTTTCGTCGCGCCACGTTTTATAAATACGTCGAATAAATTCCGCGCGAATTGATGAATCGTCGATATTCGGTAAACGTGGGGCGACGCAATCGTCCTGACGCGACACAAAAACGCGAGTACGGTTTTCATTCGTTTCGTTCGGCGCGTCTAGACATACGATATTAACGCGTTTACTTGCGTTTCGCTCGTACGTCCAATCCCCGATTCTGTACAAGAAATTAAAACGTCCGTCGCGATATAAAAACGACAACGGGGGAAGTATACGACGAATACGTCGTGATCGAAGTTACAAAGACTACGAAGAACGTAACGTCGAATACGCAATAGGTTCGCGGGTTTTTCGCTATTATGGAAATCGTAGTTTCGTATCGTTGTCGGGAGTTACCGGACATTTTGTACGCGGACGCCCCGAGCGCGGGACGATCGATCGTTTAGAACCGCCGTGGCGTTACGTCGTCACCGAAGACGACCGTCTCTCCGTAGTGTTTTCGCGTTAGCCTCGCGTATAATACGACTGGGGCGTCCTACCGTCCTGTAGGAAGGGAGAAGGCTGTCTCAATTTTGGGAAAAATTCCCGACTGGGTGTACGAGTACGTGTGACGACGACGACGACGAATGGCTGACGGGCGAAAAAACGAAACGGCTTGTACGTTCCGTCGGCGAAGATTTCGGTAGAAACCGCGAACGATTATTATTCCGGCGGGACGTTAAGAGGACGCCGTTAATTTATTCCCTCGGTCGTCGGGGCGTCAAATACACGTGGTCCGGAGGGTTGGTGGGAGGGGAGGGAGAGATGTCTTTTCGGTTTCTCGGGCGCTCCGCCACCGAATCGAGCGACAACGAAACGTTACAATAATCGTGCCGCTGACGTTATTTCTCGTTTTATCCTATCGTCGTCGTCGTCGTCGTCGTCGTCGTCGTCGTCGGGTAACGTCAAGAGCGGCGGGATAATTTATATTTCTTGGTTTTATTTCGTCTCGCGCAGTACGTCGCGTTTCCTTTCCAAACGTCCGTCGACCGTATTTGCTCCCACACAAACTTCCGTATTCTAATTTTCTATTTTTTTATTTTTAATAACGCGTTTTTTCGGCGGATTTAAATATTACAACATTAAGCTGTATTATTCGATTCGACGAAACCCGACCGAATAAAAAACGCGATTTTCGTTACGGCGTCCGTCTTTTAATTCACCCCGCCGCACGCGATACACCATACCGTTAACGTTATACGCCACCCCCTACCCCCACCAATCTCTTCCATCACCCTACTTCCCTCGTTGTCGTCCCCACCACCGTCGCAAACGACTCGAATAATTTCTGCGAAACGAGTGCGCGGCATTGTTTTTCGCGAGTTTTTCGCGATATTTCCGTACGATTTGTCAAAAAAAAAAAAAAAAAAAACCAAAAAAAGCGACCAAC
>JAIPRN010005002.1:0-12337 GCA_025469175.1 Geopemphigus sp. TES_GeoC_2020
CTCGGAGAGGGGGGGGGCAATCGTCCGGTGCCCCGGTGGGACATTACACTTCGGGCGCGATCGAACGATTTCGATTGAACGCGTCGAATAGCCCACGAGTAGAGCACGACTGACGATCTCGTTAGCGTGACTGGCTAAAAATATTTACGCGCGTTCCCGAATACGTTTTTTTCGTTCGAATTTTCGGTTTATAATAATCGCCGTATGCGCGGTACAATATAGCGTACTACAATGGCCGGTACCGTTGTTTCAATGTCGATCGCTTGCACGTTATTTGTCCAGACGGGGGGGGCAACTCTTGCGTTTGACCAACGGGCGGAACGTTTGCCAGCCACATACGCGCGCGGGCGGCGCCGAAGACGTGGTGAGGCCGCCGACGTTGTTCGCGGAACGGGCTCTTTAACCGTCGAAACGAAATAACAATACTGACGCTAAAAACACGACGAAAACGTATGGGCGTTTGGAAACGCGCGTGTACGAGTCGGTGTGATAATATTGGGCGAGTTGTGCGCGGGTGTTTGTATTATTGTTTCGAGTGAAAAACAGAGGGGAAAACGACGAGAGACGGCGGAAAAAATTGGAAACACAAAAGCCGCGCGGCGAATAAATAAAATTATCCTCCGACGCGTGCACCGCGTACATAAATATATATATATATACGTATTGTACGCGGCGAACACATCGAGCGAAGCGTCGGGAACGATAGGCGCGTCGTACAAGAGCGTGCGGTGGAAATGGTACCCGGGGCGAAGACGAAACAAATACCGGAGAGTGTTTTGTCGCTCGACGAAACGATAGCGCGAACGGCCGATGACAAAACGGCCGGGTTTTTTGTACGGCGCGCGAAATATTGTTACGGCGATCGTTTCTGTCGCGCGAACCGAACGTTTAAAAAGCCGGCGCGTCGCGCACGAACCGCTGAACGCGACACAGGCGTCGACTAGCCCCGCCGTATTAATGAAATTGGAAACTGAAACGCCGTAAATAAACGCACGTATCCACCGTTATACCGTTTCGACCCCCCCCACCCTTACCGCCAAACTCCACCGGCCGGGGGGCCACCTCCTCCCGTCACGCGGTCCGCCGTTTCGTTTTTTTTTTTTTTTTGACGTCCGTAAACTTCCGACGGTCGTATATTTTTATTACCTACGCAACCGTCCCCGTCACAGCCCCGACCGACCACTACTACACCGCGGCTCGTTTACCGGTTATTTTTTTTTTCTAATCATTCCCTCCCCTCGCGCACCCCCACCAACCCTAACCTAACCTTCCGTCGTTCCAGACGAATTTCCTATTTGGCCCGACATTCAAATCCGGCCGCCGCGCGTCTCGTAACGAACGCTCTCGTATCACACACGGCCGGAGAACCCGTCCGACCGATACGACCGTTGTCAATGTGTTCGCCGGCTAGTACACGGGGGGGGTTTGTTCCGCGTAATCCGTTACTGGCGCGTGACGACGGCCCGTAAAATTATCGGACACCACCGTTCTCGGGACGGGAACGTGTAATCGTTAACGTGACGATTCCGTAACGTTGCCCCCGTATCGGTTTTTTTTATTATTAGAACGAAACGTTATTTATGGCCCGTTGTTCTCTAGACTATTACGTACGAGCGGCGATGTGAACAAAAATCACGCGAGACGGCGAAAACCGTCCGAAACGAAATGCCGCGCGCGCCTTTTTCGTTCTTTACGTACGAATCCAACGGGGTAAAAGGATATCGGAAACACTGGCGGCGCGAGTAACGGCGAAAAGCGAATTATTCGGGTTTTTTTTTTTTCAGATCCTAAACCGAGCGTGGAGCGACGTAGTGTTTTTACGACGACGCGTATTATTATCGTCGTTTTTACGAACACTTGTAGAACGAACGTTATTGACACGTTCCACGTAGTGCGAACGGTGTTCGGGGTGGATACTTTATTCGGCGCGTTCAACGATTTTCCCCGGAATTCGCCGCCGCCAACGTACCAACGGCCCCGAAATACTCCAGACAAACGTGTCGTGTCTACCCGACCGGTCTTCTCGGGGAGTGGCTCTCGCGTTTATCGTTATCGCGTCACGCGACGACGTTCGTCGCGTTCGATAATTATAATACACGACGAACCGGCGGCGGTTACGCTCAGGGGACGTCGGTCGAAGACACGTCGGACAAATC
Organism: Geopemphigus sp. TES_GeoC_2020; assembly: GCA_025469175.1. NCBI lineage: Eukaryota > Metazoa > Arthropoda > Insecta > Hemiptera > Aphididae > Geopemphigus > Geopemphigus sp. TES_GeoC_2020. Next base: position 2,157 of record JAIPRN010005002.1, read on the forward strand.
TCCGGCCCAGTGCGCTCCGATCGTTGGTCGTTCGGTGTAAACCTTTCGTTCGCGATCGAACAAATCCGAAACGGCCGTCTCGAACAACACACGGTCCACCAGGACGAACGTTTAATACGCCGAACAACGGTACGCCGCGCGTGTCACGATCGTCAACAAACGCGCGCCCCTATATCCGTACGAAAACGAAAAACGTTTGTAATGTTTATCGATCCGTACCGTCCGGTTCGGACGAACGGCCGACGAAATGAACGGCGCGGCGGTAAACGCGGACCGTACACGGATGGATGGTAACCCAACCGGGTTATCCGGGGGAACCTCGTAGGCGGTACCGAAGCGTCTACACGGGATGGTGTACGTGATTCGATGGTAATCGTATCGGACGTACGATATTCGGAATTGCCGTTTTGATACTCCGGAAGTTATAGGTTTAGATGGGATACGAAGAATGTCGGATATTTCTACCTGAGAGCTCTTGACGTTCGTAAAAGTTCGACATATTTATACGGAAGAAAACGCGATAATTCCGAATCCGGACTGAGGCGAAAAGTTTAAAATACGAGACGACGGGGAAAATAAATTTAACGAAAATGGTTCTCAGCTATTATCGAATATTCCGCGAACGTTATTATTATACGTTATACGGAAATAAACGTATCGATAACGACGACGACGACAACAACACAACGACGACGATAACAATATTTTCCGTAGCGACGTTATTTGGACGGGAAAAAAGAAACAGTTCGGTTTTATATAAACCTGTTAGATAAATAACCGTTCAATATCTGAAACTGCCATTGAAAAGGCGCGCGAAAAGATTCGTCTTTTGGAGCGTCGAACAATTATCGAACGTCGCGCGTTCCACAGGAAAATTACGGAAAACCGACAAGCGTTAAGGCCAAAAGGGATAAAGAAGAAAACTGATCGCGATATGCCTTGTAATTGATCGTAATACGGTAATCGCGTAAAATACGAGACGCGGGAAAGTCTTTACGGACGTTTTAAAATAGTACGCGAGATTATTTTTTATAAATTATATTAATATTGTATACATTATATGATATTTATGTTTTCTATATTATATTTATGTTTTATTATATATATTATATTAATATTGTATATATTATATGATATTTATGTTTTCTATATTATAATTATGTTGTATTATATATATTATATTAATATTTTTATACTATATTTACGTTTTATATATTATATTTATATTTTATATATTATATTAATGTTTTGTATATTATATGTTTTATATTATATTTAGATTTGTATATGATAATTATGTTTTACATATTATAATATTTATGATTTATAGTCCTGTCTATAACCCAAATACTCAAATATGAGAGTGAAAATCGATAGAACAGGTACAACAATTATATGGAAAAGAAAGTATAGTACAATTTGTTAAAGGTGCAAGACTGGAATGGGCAGGTCATGTCTGGAGAGCCGACAACAGTATTGGTCAAGATGGTACTTGTGTACAATTTGAACAGGAAAAGCGCGCGCGGTAGACCGAAGCAACGGTGGTTAGATGTAGTCAAAAGAGACCTGCGGGAGTTGAGACCAGATTGGCAGGGCGACCTAAATCACGCGTATAATAGAGAGGCGTGGAAGAATTTAGTATCGGCCACAAAGGATTTATAATGCTAGAAAAAGAAAAATATTATATTTTAATTTTTATATAACGTTTACGTTTAATATATTATGGGGTTTTCCTCAAAAATAAAAAAACGAAACAGAACCGCCGCCACTAGGGGGGCAGCGAGGGGAAAACGACGATATTTTCCGGACAAGACGAATAAATTGTGCGTAGTGTGTCGGCGATACCGTGCGATGTGCTCGGGCGTCGGGTTCAAACGAAATACACGTTTCCCCCCCCCCCGTGTACGCCCTGAGTATTGGTTATCTTTCGTTTTAAGTACGGTTGTGGCGTGACGTCGTAACGCGACGCGCGAGTCGTTAAACGCGCGTATTTCGTCGGATTGTCGTCTCTCGGAAGAAACTAATTTAAAACCGTTAGTTACGCGCGAGATAAAAGCGTATTGCGCATAAATAATATTAGGGAAAAGTCGTTTTTCGCGAAACGGCGGCGTTTACTGACTGCACTTTGGCCGGCGGCGCTGTACGGGAGAGGAAATAAAAAAAGGAACGAAAAACGCCGCGGCGAATAGTCGCCCGAGTTCGCGTGACAGTGTGGCAGTGGCGGCGGCGGCGGCCGTGCGCCGGTGTACGGGTGTGGGCGATGGCGGAGGCGCGAAGACACGCCGCCCCGTTCGCGATAAATTCTAATAAAGATATTTAAGCTCGCCGTGTACAAATATATATATATATATATATATATATATACACACGACGAACGAAAGAGGGGAATGGGCTTTTTCCCCAACGACTTTGTGGGAGGTGGTGCCGCGGCGAGTACGCGCGCGTAACGGGAATTCGGTGTAAACGCGCGGTGTTAAGTGACGCGCTGGGCCGTCGTGGCGGAAGGGACCCGGCGTGAAGGGGCGATCTAGCCGAAGTAAGTAATACGTACGGCCCGTTTTATGTACAGTGTGTATATTTCATCGCGCGCGCCGGTATCCCGTCGACGGTATTTACCTTAAACCGACGGACGGGCTCGCGTATTTCGGGCGCGAATCTTTTTCAACGAACTCCCGACGACCCGCCGGCCGGTGCACGCGTTTCGCGGTTCGCCGTTTCCACAAAACCAACCGTGCCGCGGCGGTTCCTGCAACTATCGAAGGCGCCGCCACTAGTCGTACCGAATCGATTTCGAACGGTCGACGAAAAAACCGGGACAACCGTTTGAACAAACGTTCGGTGGCCGGTTAGCGCGTATTACGAACCGTCGTCGACTGTTCGATGTGGCTCGTTGTAACGCGACTATAGAGTGAGTAAAAAAACAATTCGACGCGAAAACGCCCGCGTGGTCCCCGTTGGTCGACAAATTTCGAACAACGACGTACGACGGCCACCCTGTGGCGCGTATGGTACAGACGGCGACAACTTCGCGGTCGGATAACGCGACACTAATATGTACGTATGACTCACCGGGTCCCCGGGGACAGTAGTAACACCGTCGAGCACTGTCGGCGGCGACGTAACTCGAACGGCGCGTACGACGTCGCTGATTCACGCACACTACGCGTTATCTCAACGACGAATTCGTTATAAACATTTTTTGATTCGCCTCGTTCGACCCATCCAACCTGACAACACCCTCACCCACCGCCCGGTCGGTCTGTTTTGTCGTCTAGCCAATACACCGGCCGCTCCGTCGCGACCGTCCGTTTCGTTTTTAACAATTTCGGTACCGTCGTGTTCCGCGCGTACAAATATAGTCAGGATACGACCGGCGTCCCGGGCGGCGCCCTTCGATCGACGACCGAATTCCGGTACGAACGCCAACCGATCCCGGACGATGGTTATGTTACGGGGGGGGGAGACGATTCGGAAACGGATCGAAAAAAAAGAAATGGTTGAACGGGACATGGTGGCGTGCGTGAATGCCGTGGAAGAAGAAGACCGATCCCGGAAAAGCGTGGCAACTTAACCGAACCTCCCCGCCGTTACGGGCACGATTTGTCGGCGACGTTATTAGCGCCGTCGTCCGGACCAACTTGTTCGTTATCGGCGTAAAGGCACGAAAGTGTCGCCGTTTATCGATCGAACTCGTCGCTAATACAGAGATTACGTTACGCGGACCGTTTTCCGGGCCGGCGCGACAAGCTACCCGCCGCCGTCAACGACGTGTCGGACGCGACGCGACAATCCGGGCGAATTTTTACTAATCCGCTCGGCAAGCGAGCTGTACGAGCCGATTTTTCCCGCTCAACGAGCGCGTTGCCGTCGAACAACAACGTCCGCCACGAACTTTTGCGTGTGTCGCGTTTCCCTCGACGATTACGTTTTATAATATATATATATCGTCGAGACAAAACGCGATAATAATTTATACGAAAGCGCCCGGGTAACGGTAATTATATACGTACACACGACGGTCGTCCGCTCGTCGCCACAACCGTACGACACACACACACACACACACACACACACCGCAAAACAAACGAGATTTCGTCGTGTTCATGCGGTTCGTTAAGATAGATCAGCTAAATGTCCCGGGAGAGTGAACTTTCCGACGAGACTCGATTAAAATTTCTCGGAACGGAAATACCAAACTTTTACCGCGTCCGCGATTCATTATTGCGGGACGGGAGCGGGCAGGGACCGTTGTAGAATTCGACGGTCGAAACGCGCCGCCACACCGCGGCCGTGATTACGACAGACAATTGACGAGCGTGTTTCTAAATGAAAAACGCGGCTAATTGGCCGCGTCCGTCGGCTGAAAAACGGAAACACGTCCCGGCGGCGGCGGCGGCGGCGGACGTTCAACAAAATTCGACGAGACATTTGCGCGCCACACGTTTCGACGATAAATCGAAACCAGACGGTCGATGGACGTACGACGAAACACCGGAGACGAAAACGGACGGGATAGCGAACGAAATACGCGAAAATCACGGATGCGTACGCGCGCCGATTCGTTTATGTCGTACGTGAGAGCTTTTTAACACGTTCGTTCAGCGCGATTTTCGTCCACTCGTCCGGAATATTGGAAAAAATCAAACCTGCCGTACGACGGCTGACGACAATTTGTCGTAAACGGTTGACGACCATACCACTCTACGGTTAAATGCCGAGCGTGCGTCGCGGTGTACCGTACCGGCCCGACAAATTGGTGGGGCGACGTCGCGGAACGCGCAACCGTGGATCGAGCGAAACAACCGTCGAAGCTGTCCCGTGATACGGACGCCGCGGAGGTTTCCCACGTTCGGGAGATAAAACACGCGCTTGACCGTTTCGAAGGCACCACCGCGAGTTTCCTCGGGCGGACGAATAAAATCGTTGGTACCCGAACGGTCCCCGTCGTGCCGATGATTACGTACCGGTCGGGTTCGTTAAAAGCTCTACGACGCGCTGTTACCGTTTCCGACCTACTCCAATCCTCCTCAGACACGTCCGTACCACGTGCGATCGTTCGTTCACGGTCAATATCGTCGGAACGTCGGGAAACATTGTCCTTGTAGCGTCGTACCCAGAATGGTGTACCGAACTGGAGTGGCGATATAAATGAAAAAACGACAGATGTTTGCGTTGTAACAGATTTCGGAAAAACGGGACGCCGTTAAAACCGTTTAACAAGCGTTTTCGAGGGGCCCGTCGTACGCGAAGTATTTTCCTCGCGTCGTCTGTATGTTTGCCCCTACCCCGGGGGCCGTCTAACGATTGTGACGTGTCGGCAAACAACGACAACAACAGACATTACACATTGTGTACGGCAAACACCGAAATACGCCGGCTACGAAAACCGTAACACGAACCGCGCGCGCTCGAGTAACTCGAAAGCGCCGCCGCGCGTTTATAATCGCCGTGACGTTTTTTCGTTTCGGGTTATCGTATTATAATTATTATTCGCGTTCCGATTCCGTGCGCGGGCTCGCGCGACCGGCCGTGTGTACGATTACGGTGAAAATACGATCGCGTGATGTGGCGCGACAATAGTATGTGTGTGTGTGTGTGTGTAATTAAACAGGCCGCCGGAAAACGAGCCGCGGGGCGAACATTATAATCGACCGCCTCGCCCCAAAGCGAGGGCGACGAAGGTTTCGATAATTTCCGCGGCCGTCTTACGCGTTCCGTCTAGGCGTTTTTCGCGTCGTTACTATCGGCCGATTAAAACAAAACAACGGTACGAAATTCGAATTTCGTCAACAAAAAAATAATTCTCTCTCCGTATATTCGTACGTCAACGGCGCGGAGGAACACGCGCGCACACTCGGAAAATCGAAATCTTTTTATTTTTCTCGCGAACGTGCCCGTTCCACCATACCCGAAACGTTATTTCGTTACGTTTCGTTCGCGTTCGTCGCTCTCGTTCTTTTATTCGCGCCTTTTAGATACGACGCGTATTTTGGCGCTCCGTCGTATTTATTTGCCCGCTTTTCGTGGCCAGGATAAACCACGTTTTGGCCGTGTACTCGAGGAACACGCTCCTTGCCGTCTCCGACAAATAGATTTTCGCTAGCCGATTTTTTTCTCACTTAATTTCCCTCCCCCCCCATCACCACCATCCATGTAGCCGTACAGTCGTTCCGACGTTGCCCCGTCCGTCTAACGGTTTAATTCACGCCACGCGTTGTTTCGGAAACGGCGCGTCGTCTTGTAGCCATTAATTTCGAGCGCCCGCCGCCGCCGTGTGCGTCCGATACCGCGAACTCGAATTCGATAAGAGAATTTATCGGCGGCCAATGCCGTTTCCGTTTGTTTTCGTAAACACCGCGGAACGACCGGCTACGGTCGCGAAATACTTATAAAACGTTTACCGCCGTCCACTAGACACGAACCCGAAACGGCGCTTAGTGGTCCGTCGTGCAATTGTCCTAAGCGAGAACCGACGAAACAAAAACGCCCGCGTACCGTTGCGCGCGCGACCGTTTACCGAACGGTGTTTGGCCGTGTCGGGTTGGAATCACGCACCGGCGACGGGAGAACGACGCGGAATGCAAGAATGTCGCGTAAACGCGTAACGATGTCTGTGTACGAGTGAAGGAGGCGCTCGACGCGCCGAATTGAACGGAAATTGACGGTATAGGGACGGATAGGAATCCTTCCGCCGGTCGAACAATACCGGTTGGCCGCGCGCGTCGGGAATACGGAAAACGATCTCGGCGGTAGACAACAAAAAACGAAAGGAAAACGTTATAGCCGTTGTTCACCGGTTGGACAAATTTCACCGAGTACACTTGTGTCTCGTGTACGACCGAATAACGGTCCCTCCATCCCGCCGGCACGATAGACGGGCGCGTGTGTGTATGTACGAGCGACACAAGTACAACATTTTGAGCGAGAGGGAATAACGAGACGTGAAAAATTATCGACGAAATCGAATAAAGCGTTTTTAGCAGACGGCGGTGATTTTCCGCCGAACCGGCGAAATCGATACGTACGGATTTCACAAAGCAAAAACACCAACGAGCTCGCGCGCCCGACACCGGCGCAGCCGGTTTTTTACGCCGATTACGTATGGCGGGCGTTGCGTGGCGACGGTCGGTACCGGCGGTTTGCGGGATATCATTATTACGCGATTAGGAGTGTGTCCGGCCGATGACGAAAAAAAAAAAAAACGACGGGGCCCGCGGCGTGACGCGTTCGAACGACCGGAGATTCGCGCCGTGCCACACGCGCGCACAAATCGTATCGCGAACACGCCAACGGTGGTTTCCTTTGTCGTCCTCCGCGCGGAATATGCGCGTGATAAAACGTGGACGAATATCCTATTTTGTTTATAATTGTTATTGCTTTTCGTCCGCGTCGAAGGCGTTGTTGTAGTTGTGCCGTCGAACGGCACCCGTTACGTAACCGAAACCGAACGCCGCGTACCCGACGGCGGGACGATGGCGAAATTAGACGTGGTACTCGAGCCGTTCGTACAAGGAAGTGGCACGGCCGTATAAAAAACCGCTCGGTGTTTTGTCGCCCGAAAAGCTCGACGAATGGCGGGCACGTATACGAAATTCAAAAGCCGACAACCGCGTACGGCGGTGTGACGACGGTGGTGGGGTGCTGGTGGTAATGCGAGAACGTTGTACCGCGGGAATCATCCGTGTGTGTGTGTGTATATATATACACGTATAAAAAAATAATAATATATATACGTCCGTAGATAAGAACTTGTTAAATAAAATCGCCGGGTCGGTTGAAAAGGGAACGATAATAAGTTTGATAATTTAAAGATAAGAAAAATGAATTTCTCGGTCTCGAGGCGACGACAAAATGGCGAGGAGTGCGGTGGGCAATATTCCGCGTAACTAACGCGCTGCTGCTGCTGCTGCTGTTCGGCCAAAAGTGTTTTGATACGTTTCGAGGATTTAACGAAGAAAAAAGCGCTTTTTCCCTTTCGCGGTTTCCGCGGGAAAAATTGGACGATAAGCGTATTACAACAACAACAGCAGCAGAGCTTCGGTTGTCGCGTTTATTTACGACGTCCGTGTTACCTACTCCGGGCGTATCGCCGCCGCCGCCGCCGTTTCGCGATAATATTGCGTAGCGTTTTTTACGTATAAACGTTTCGGTACTTTTAACCGTTTAAGTAGTTAACGGCTGGGGAAAATCGAACGTTTACGTTTCGCGTAACGAAAAAAACAACCCGAATCGTCGTATCAGCACGGCGCGACAATGGGCCGGTGGTCGGCTGGTTTAGGGAGGCGCACGGGAGGTGGCGGCGGTTATAATAATATTTAATAATACGTCGCGTTTATCCGTCGAATAAATCCCGGGCGACGCGTAAATCTAAAGGGCTCCCTCGTAAATAGCTTTTTCGCGTGCGCGCCGACGGCCGTCGAACGTTCGAATAATTTATGTTTATTTAAGAGGCCTTAGCGCGGCGGGTACACCGCCGACGAAATGAAAAAATTAACCGGGCGAACGGGCCCCACGCGTGCCAGCCGCCGCCGCCGCCGCCGCCGCCGGCACCGGGACGGTTATCGAAACACAAAAACAAGTACACAACGGCTAACGAATAGGCGAGGGAAAATTCGTAATATTTCGCGGTGTAATTACGTCGTTGAAATATGTAAACGACGTACTTCCCCGTCTCGGCGCGAACTCGATCCGTCATTGTTTGCCACGTTTCCCCGTAATCACGATAACATTTCGATCCGGCGCAAAGAATTTACGGGCATATAAGTGCCGCCTCCTCCCCTCCCCAGCCGTTATTTGTCGCAACGTGTTACGGTGTGTCGCCCGCCCGCCCGGTAAAGCCAAAAACCAATTCCGTTTCTCGCGCCAATTACGAACACGTTCGAGGGCTTATTAATCATCGTCGATTATCGAAACAACGTCCGTTCTCCGTCGAAATCCGTTCGCCGTCGGCGCGCTTCGTTCGACAGACCGGGCGCCCGGCCTCCGTGTTCGGGGGCTGGGGGGACTTGGCCGGTAGTAAATTCGCGAATTCTCTTTAACCCGTTCGGCCGACCGAAAAACACCGCGACCAGTTCGGTGAAAACCCTAAACGGCAGAACCGATAATCATACGGACGACGAGTTATTCAATTATGAGCCCAACACCCTGTAATCGCGGGCCCGTTTCAAAAAAAAAAAAAAACATTCGGCGAACGTCGCGGCGGCGTACGCAAACGCACGGACGGATATTCGAATCGATTATGGCCAAATAAAGCGCGCGGCCACTGACGCCGATAGATTCGGTCGTTTAAAACCGAGGGAACGCGACGTAACGTAATATTGACTAGACGATAAATGTACGCGGGCGTCCGTGAAACGTTCGGACGGCCGTTACCGGGAAATGTTTCCCGTCCGACACCGGACCAACGCGACCAGCAGCCCGTATGGTCGTCGCCGGTAACCCTTAATATAGAACCTAACCGGTGGTCGACGTTCCCCGCGAAACGAACGGAACGACGAGCCCGTACCACGACGCGGCGGCACACGTCTCGTCGACAAACGACGGCGCGTAACGAACGACCCGACCGTGGTTATCGGTTACTCTCGGGTTGTCGGAAACAATTGCGTTTACCGGTTTGACGAAAGAGTGTAACGCCGTGGAACGTTTCGACCGCGTTCGGCACGGGCGAAATTGGCCCGCGACAACCCAACGACGAACACCATTTATATTCGACGGTGATCGGCGCGCGGAAACAATCCGAAACGCGCTGGACCGAATGGAAGAAACGCGCGTAGTCCGCGAATCGGTGGTGGCCGGACACGATTGGAAGAGCAGTGGTTTCTCGATTGGTCCAACTGTTTGTTATACGCGCGACGACGCCGACGGATGTGACCGAACGCGGTAAATTGTAGGCAGAGGGGGGCCCTACGCGGAGTGCGTAGAACACGCGGGAAATAGGACGACGGCGCGTGCGGGACTCGAGCGCCAGCAGCCAATATCCGATACGAATGCCCGGAGTATTAAGGACGATTAAAAACGGAACACGATTAACGAACGTTGGCGCGTAATCGACGGAGGGGGCAGTTGTATCGGTTTGTTCTCGACGGATACCAATCGCGTAAAACGTCTTCACGTTTCTAACGGAACGTTTACCGTAACGCGAAAAATTCCGTTCGTTCCGTCGAAAGTGCCGCGACCGAAAT
>JAIPRN010005003.1:0-12333 GCA_025469175.1 Geopemphigus sp. TES_GeoC_2020
TAAGATATATATATATATATATAAATATATATATATATATATAAATAATCGGAAACGGGCAAAAGACATTCGAAGAACGTTTCGCTTTAATTCAAGTCGCCGTACTCTTTTATGAAATACGTCGACATTTTTTACGACTTGGCAATTCGTTAACGAGATGCTGTACGAGTAGGATGTATAATAAGCACACGGTTATTATGACATCTTATAACCAGACAAGTCGCAACCGCGTTAATTTTTCGTACCTCGTAGAAGAACGATTTTCGAAAAATAATTATTAAATAAATCGCCGGGAGCGGGGGGGGGGGCGCGCTGGAATGAACGTGTACGGCGAACAAACACGGAAGGACGCGCGCAATACGTATTCAACGCAGCCAGAATGGAACGCTTCTGGATTCGCGTGGTGAATAGCTGACGGGCTCGTCCTTGAATGGCGCAGGGTTCGGGTTAAGAGATAATGATGCCGGTCGGAATGTAGGTCGGCGGTGGTGGACGACACACCGGGTGTGTTGCGGTGGAGGGGGGAGTGTCGTTCACGTTGTATTAAACTCGTTAAATCGTAGAAACGGCGGCGTCGGTGGACAATAACCGATTACCTGTATTGTTTATTATATTTCGTTCGACTTTTCCGTTTTTATTCGCCCGGAAAATATTATATAAATTACGCTAGTAATCGGTTAACGTCCAACTTAGATTACCGTTTTTGTACGTACGTATTATAATTTATATAGATCGACCGAGTTATTTGGCCAGCGTTCAGGGTTCTCTTTTGTTGTTATGGAACCGTTTTTTTTCCGGTCTTGTTTTCCGCGCCGTCGTGTCGTCTAGAAGTTTTTTTGGCCCGCGTTATAGTTTATCGTCGCGTATACACGCGGAACAGTAGCCGAACGTCTAAAATAAAACAAAAGACGACCATCTAATCGCGTACGCATATATTTCCGTTCGTCGTGCTGTAGCGAACGTCTGCCGAATTGAATAGTCGGTTCCGCAATCAAATTTGCTTTCCCGATAAAACGTATACGCCGCGCGTGAGTTAACCGTACGTTTTCGTGGATGAAACTAAAACGTACGAACAAAAAACCCGAAAAGGACGTGTCCGACACAAATTTTACACAAGTCGATTAACGTACATAATAATAATGTTCATTGGTCGTCGTCGTCGTTAGTAAAAATTCGTTCCAGTTTCTGTTCGATTAGTTTTAAAACGACCTCGCTCCGTTTCCGATAACGGTTCGATAAACGTACGTAAAACGTTTCGCGATACATTCGTGTATCGCGGCGCTGTTGTCGCTGACAATAATAATGACCAGGAGCAGCCCGTTGCGACCGTATATTTCGAAAAACTCCGATACGGTAATAACATTAAGCTTCTATTGTCGCGACGGTATTTCCAATAGACGCGGCCCGGCGGTATTTGTAAATTTGCGCCAGCCCTGCCCGTATTATAACGCGATCTGTTTTCTATTCGTTATTGTTCGCCGTCCGTCCGTTGAGGTAGGTACACACGTTCATAATCGGACTCTCGTTCCACTTCACCCAAAGTAAATCGTTGAACTGTAAAACTAATCTCTGGACGGGTCGTCGTCGGCCGTGCTCGAATCGAAAAAATTGCCGCACGTGGCCGGTTGGGGGGTTAAAAAACAATGTATAGGCCATCGACCGTTCGCTTACGCGCGCGTTCTATTTACCGTCGACAAAATACGTTACCGTCGTAAAATATCGTCGTCGTCGTTATTATTATTATTATTATTATTTATCGATATCGTTCGATCGGCACGGATGGTTTACTTAAAACACGAACAACGAGGCGACGAAAATGGGCGTGGGGGTCAACGGTGTGCCGCCGTGGCGTGTAATATCGTTCGGCCCGTTTCGTCGAGAAAACCGATTTTCTCTATTAAATTACGACCGAAGTTGTTCGCGCCGCGTGCTGTGCGCGTACTCGCGGCCACTTCCCCGTTCCGAATTCGCGCGCGCTCGCGCGAGTCGAAACGAACGAATATTTCCACTTAATCGTGATTTACGGCCGGCCCGGGAAACTTTCGCCGTAACGTTTTATTCCGAACCCGAATTGTAGGTACACCGTGCGTGGTGCTTATACGTGTGCTCTCCGCCGCCACCATTTTGCCGCGTTCGTTTTCCGTTCTAGCCGGACGGACGGACGTACTTTCCGTTCCCCACTACCCTCGGGGGGGGGGGCGTTTCTTCGTTTCAATCTTTCGGTCCGTCCCGCGTGTGTTCCCCCGTCCGTAGACCGGCGGTTCGGTTTACGCTCGATAGATACCCATACACCCGGTGGAATGGCTTCACGGCGGAACGGGTTTGGACATTATCGGCGCGCGCTCCCCAGTCACCCTTCGGGGATTGGTATCGGCGGACGAACAAACGTCGGCGACACCGCGTTTTGATCGGACCCGTGTTCGATCGATTGTCCGCGACGGCGGTGCTGCCGTGTAACGTCTTCGGGGTCGGTCGGTGCCGGGCGCGATCCGACGGGCCCCGAAATGGGACGCCGACGAAATACGTACACACGTGTCCGGTCGAATACCGCGTAGTGAGCGTATGTACGTATCCTAAGTACGCGCGACATTCGTCCGGGTCGTAACGATCAAAACGAACCGTTCGTTCTCGCCGCCGCCGGTGTACGTATATATATATGTAACGTCGTACAATTACCGGCTAACCTAGCCCGGTACACGCGCGTCATTCGTCGTTTCGAAATTCGCGCAAAACGGACGGGCTTAAAAATTGGTTGGAAATAACGGGAATCCCGTCACCGACAACCGATATCCGTCCGGCGTGCAATTTTATAAATCGTACGTTTCGGGCCGCCGCCGCCGCCGTCGCCGCTACACGCGCGTGCCGGAATTCCGTTCCACACCGGCACGATTCCGTGACAAACGCGTATATGGTATAGCTACGCGGGCACGTACGCGCCGTTTTATATTTCTTTTTTACGGAAACATTTCGCCGAGTTCGTATATTTCGTATCGTAAATCGTGGCACAACTTCGCCCATTAATACGTTAATAATAACGCGGTCGTCTATCCATTATCGATCGCCACGAAATATCTATTAGGTCAGCCCGTTCGTTTCGCCCCGTAATTCAATTTTCCATCCGCGATTTCGGTCGTTCGCGTATTTCCAACATTTTCGCCGTAACACGCGCCCCCCTACCTCCCTACCGGTGAAATACGCGTATCGTTTTTGTGTTTTAATATATTTCCTCTCATTTTCGACCATCGACTTATAATCCCCGCGTTTAAACGGCGGGCCATAAAAAAAAAAACCGAAAAACAAAACCCCGCCGACAAAATCCGACTAATTTATATTCCGGATTAAGCACGTTCGTGCTCGCCGCCACGTAATCCTGTTTTTCGATTTTAGCCGAAACAACGTTTCGCACACCCAACATCGACACACTTATGGCTCTTACGGCTATTTGGAAAACGTCCAATATTTACGAAATATAAACTCGCCGACTTTATAGTTATGTTTTATGTTCCGGTCTCGGTTCGATCCGTTGTACGGTTATTGTTGGTGTTTAGCTGTCCTCAGGGATAAAAAAAAACAATACCCGTCCAACTACGAAGTAGGTTTATTATTGAGTCGAACGTTATGGAACGCTTTTTACGTGAATTCGTCGTTGCGATTTAAAATAGTCTCGCCGCCATAATTGCGCGCTTGGATCGATTGTCCGCGGCATTATTATATTACGCGCCGTGAAAAACGTTTGCTTTACTAAATACTACGGACAATAGAACCGTTTCTCGGCAGTTATACAATCGATGTTTTGTTCTTCGTTCAATTTTTACACCGGCCGATTAATTTCCGTTCGGTTTTCAAATAAGCGACTTACACGTTAATATTTTCGTTATAATGAATATATAGCGAGTGTTTTACGCGCAAAACAGCTCCTCGTACGACAATCAAGCGAAGCTAACCTAGCCGATTAGCGGAACGAAAATGGGAAAGAAATTGAAAACCGCCGTAAAAATATAACGAGTCGTACGTGCGTATTTACGTATTTCGGAAATAATAACAACGACGACACCGGTAACGGTACGAAAATTCACTTTTGCGTTCCGTCGTTACGGTGGCCCGTTTCCTCGGTACGGTTGGATCGCACATTGGTGGTGAGGGGGGCGGGAAGCGGCAGGCAAACAGGCAGACGGGCGTAGGCCGAACACGAGGAAACAACGACGAAGGTTAGCCATGTTGGCGTAATCGACGATCGCGCGCCGCCGACTTGGTCGGTCGGTCGCCCGCCGTTGCGGGTTGGCATTTACCGTATAAAAAACGTTTTTTACCGTTCGAATCGGTCGCGTATATACGGCACGTTATATGTTCGTACATTACGACGTATTTGGATATACGCGTTATTGTCGTCGCCCTCCCTCGCGATATGTACAACGCGTGTGACCCCCCCCCCCCCGAGTCCGCTACGTCGCTCTCAACGCGCCACTTTCGAATATCGCGTAACCTATCGTGCCGGGGGGGGATGTTGTGACTGCGGCATGTGAACATTATACTTGTACAGCTCGTGTGCACAATGTATACACATATATACGTCCGAGTCACCGTACACACACGCGCGTGCGTGAGTATCCGGGTGTGTGTGTGTGTGTTTGCTGTTTCAGCGAGGGCTTCATTATTCCAGAGTTCGTGATATTTCAGTTTTTATGGGTCCCGCGGGATGGTAAAAAGCCGTCAAACGCTTCGCGCGGAACGCGGTAACGTACACACGCACACACACACACATATATATACATGCATATGTGTGTATATATACGTGTACACGTACAAAACGGCGCACAATGTGTTGTACCTCTCGAGAACCTCTCTGGGCCTAGCCGACGGACGACCGGGAACGTTCCGATCGAAAAGTGGCGAATGGGGTGGAAAGGGAATTTTGTACGGAGAAGGCGGTAACGGTGGAGGGGAAAAGCTAGGTAAAAACTCTTTTTGTTTAGCCACCCCGGGGACGACCACCGCTCGTTCGCGCCGGGAGAGCGTGCAACGCACATAGTTACGTACGTACACGCGCGCCGTTAAACGGCTAATAAATTCCCCCAAATATTATTATATTATATCGATTTTAAAAATAATTCGTTAAATACTGTTCTTTACGTTTAACTTAAAAACGAGGATATATATTTCTCATTTTTAACCTTTTAATTATTAATAATTTCCGTTAACGAACTAATTAATAGTCAACGATTGCAAATTGAATAAATAAGCACGATGTTTTATACGTAATATATTAATTCAAACGTTTATTCGTTAACAATTACGTTATCGTTTGTTATATTTAGATCAAATCAACCGAGAAATCGAACGACTATAGACCCGGGAAATTAAACGGGACGTAATCCCGCAAATTTTCACCGTCGTTCACCGCCGAGTGGGGTCGAAACGCAAAATGTTCGAAAGACGTTCAACGCGATCACGTTGAACGGACTGCCCCGTTAGTGTGTCGGCCCATTTATTCCACACAATAGTCTCGCGTTAATCGTCCGGGCGCGCGCCGGGTAATAAAACAAAAACCGACGATTTAGGCGCAGCATCCCCCGGGAAACAATTTCGGAATACGGTCGTCGTTAGCGCGCGCGTACGTTATCGTAATCGGCGGTGCCCCGGGAACGTATACGGCGAGTGAATACGGAATTCGTCGCGTTATCCGGTAAATTCGTCCGCGCGATACGCGTCCAGTTCGATGGTAGTAATCGACTTTTGGTTTCGGATATTTCGTAAATTTATCGTACGGCCCCGTGGCCGCCGTTCCGGCGTTTACCCTACATTGTTATCGCCGTTACATTGTCGTCGTAAAATAATACGTAATAACGATGACGACGTAGGCCGGGCGAGCGCGCCCGGCTTGGGCGTACACGAGTATTATAATTTATCGCCGTCGGAAGATTCGAGGTTTCACTCTCCATCCCTCCCTCCTTCCCCGATTCTCACTCATTCTGTCCCACTCTCGCCCGACGTTAATTCGCCCCGATAATTTATAGTTTACACTTAAAAACGTCGGTTTTAACCCGTTTAACGTGTATATTTAAGTACAATATTGCGGACTGAATCGTGTCGTTATAGCGATGTGCACGGGCGAATAATTATTAATAACGGCCCGATAAAACGCGATATTTCCGCGTTCCGCGCGACACTTCGTCAACGTTTAAGCGCGCGTAATCGATTGCCGAACTGTTTCGAATTGGAAACGCCAAATGACGGCCGTCGCCGGCGGCGTTGTTGTACAACGATTACACCCGACACGATTTACGTTTACGTTTCGATCCGACGTAGAATTCTTCGGGGCGCGAACGTGTTATTGTTTTTACGCGCGCGGACGGACACCTCGGTTCTATTATAATTGGAGAGCCGTTTCGTTTCGTCGCGATCCGTCGTTCGCTGGCGTTAAAAGAAAAACACGAATATCGAATTACGATTACGTCGGCGGCGAAAGGGTTTTACGATTATTACGGTACAAAATTAAACCGCGCAACGTATATATTACCGTCGCTAATTTAATAGGCACGCCGTTGAACGCCATTCTCAATAATAATAATAAAACTTAATTTACGATCTAACGGCGCTTTAAACGGGACGAGGAAAATTGCGTTTTTTACGCGATCGTAAAACTATTTATCGGCTCGTCGTAATAAACGCGTTTTAAAAATGCGCCAATTTTCGTCGCGCCGATTTCGTCCGATTTCCAACAATACCGGACGGCGGGTAAGCATACTCGCTTGTACTCGGAGCTCGTTAAATCGTTTCAGTTTTCGCGCGTACACGTCGTTCGAGTGGAAATTTGATGACAACCAACCGCTAACGAGCGACCGGACAATGTTTTTTGGCGATTTTTTCCACGTTAAATATGATGGGGGGGGGAAACCGTTTCACGATCGTCTCGGGCGCCTTAAGCGAAAACGAACGGTAACGTTTAATAACCGGACGGAATTCGTCGTTGGACGCACCGAGGCGCGGCGTCGGTTAAACGAAATTCCAAAACGTATGACAGCGGGCGTGACGCGAAATGTCTGCAAATTCTGGCAAACGTGTTATTTGATGTTGTTTTGTCAAAGGTTGGTACACACACACACACACGCGCGTATTATATGATGTATATATGAAGGTGAGGCCTATGTAACTATAGATTGAACGAAACGGTGACGTACGAAATTCGAAAGTTTTATATTACGCGCGTTCGGAACGGCGGAAATTAGAAATTGAAATACCTCGAAGTTGTTATTGACACGTCAAAAACGTTCCGACGCGTACTCGAGATACAACGCCAGTGTGTGTAGTACGCGTTTTTAATAAAAAAAAAAAAACGTATCGACCGCGCTCGTTAATATTATCTCCAAATAATAACTATTGGTACGGTGAAACGAGACGAAAAAAAGGACACTCGACCTAATTTTCTGAAATTCTCCGTTTAACGACAACGTAAATATTCTTATGAATATATTTACGTAGCCGGTTGGAAATAATTAATTTTTTAGCGTCAAGTCCGTGTTCTTAGACGGGCGCCGCGCCGCCTCGGGCAAACAATTCTAAATGTTTCGACGAAATGTAAACAGTACCATAAAATCGGCGGGGTATAGTTATTAAGTAAAATAATCACATACTTCGGGAATTTAAATTAATTTCGCGTTATTTATGCGAAACGAGAAACGTTCGGCCGAAACACATTTTCGGAACTACGTTTTATGGACAGGTGCTTTTGAACGGCGGTGTATATTTATGTAGCGGCCGACAACTTTATCTCCTCGGCTAACGATTTAATTGCGGCACTTGTCGAAAAACTAGTGGTTCGATTGGGATGGAAGGGGGAGCGGTGGATGAGTGTCGGGTAAGGGAAAGGCGTTATTTTACGAGCCTCGTGCCGCTCGTTCCATCGAATTTTCGCGATAACGTTTTCGACGGACGATCGTGTTTTTTCCGTCGTGTACGCTTTTCCCGGTCGACGAACGCCGAGGACAATTAATATTAACCGACAAAACGCGACCGGCGCGCTACGTATCGCTGACGTAATAAGATGTTTTCCATTTCGGAAAGTTGACGACAAATCGGTAACCTGTACACGACGTCCTCCTCCCCCCCCCTGTATTGTTGTTACGCGTAGTGCGTACAACGATTCGCTGTTTCGTACCGGACAAGCGTCGGTGTGGGTTATTGTAACGACAACGGCGGGGCGGCTGTCTTCGAATCGTAAACGCGTACGCGCAGTTGCTCGATATGACCGCCGCCGCCGACGTATATATGTCGGGAATTCAAATTCGATTTTTCGCTCGCCTTCCTTTGGTCGGCCGAACAATTAGATTAAAAATTCCGGACCGTCGTCGGTTGTCGTACAAATGCGCGTTACCGCGGAACGTCGAAATAATAACGGGTATAAAAGGCACCTGGAATATATATGCCACGCGCGCACGCACGTTCGACGGCAATTCGGACTCCCGACGTAATTCCGTCCGTGGTCGTCGCCTCTCCGTTCGTCCGCTTTCCGTCATCACCCTTCCACTAGTCGCCGAACTTCGGAATTCTTTTGGCCGTCGTAATCTCCGGAAATATTTCACCTGCGTCTTTTCTCCCTCACAAGCAAGCACGCACGCACGCACCCCCTAACGTTCTCCAGTTTCACGGAGCATATCGGTATTGCCCGGGAAGTCGACTGGATTTCGAGTTGTGCGCGGGGGGGGGTATCGGTGTGTGCGCGCGTGTAGAGGTGTCGGGGTGGAGGGGTGCCGAACTTTTATCGGATAGACGGCGTGAAAAGTTTCGCGCCCGATTACGCGCGTGGACGATGTAAAATATGCGGTTTAATAATATACGAAAATGCCGCCGCTCCGAATTCTTTTCGCCAACCGCGTTTTAATAACGCGTCTCGTAATTTCCGAACGCCACTTATATCGTCGTCGTCCCGAAATTCGACGGCGCAAATATTTCGGAGTGAAGAAAAATCGTTCGGGTTTTTTCCACAAATATAAGTCTACGTGTTCGGAATAAAGACGGCGCCGGTAATAATGACTTCTAATATTTTATGGCCGTCGGTCGTCTCCTCACCCGTCGCGGTTACGTAATATCCCTGGACGTTCGATAAACGAGAAAAGGAAACGTAAATCACGAAATCGGCGTCGCCGTTGTGCTATATCGAACGTTTATGTTCCTCTTTGAGTCGTTCCTCGGTGGTTTTTTTTAACGCGGTTCGTTTTGGATTATTGCTGTAACGGAAAGAATTATCATTTTTGTCCGAACGACGAAAGTCTGTGAAACCGCCGCGGGATGAAACTTTGGCGCCGCGCGAATTACGAACGAAGACGAAAAACACGAACTCTCTCTCTCTCTCGCAACGAAACGTGACGTCATCGAAACGTCCAGGGACTTGCGACGTTCACGGGTCGCGTGTTTTAGACGATATGCCGCCGATGATCAAAGACGTCGTATAATTTACGCGATTACACGCGGTGGCGCGCGTTTGGATAAATATTGTGCCCGGGAGTGTGTCGGAAACACGGCGGAAGCGCAGGAAACGTTTACCAGTCGGTTTGTGGACGTTATGGCTTTGCGTTCGCTTTTTGTTTATCCTTTCGCTTTCCTTTTTACCGCCACCGTCGATTCGCGTTCGGCGCGGGAGGCGCACTGCCGAGTGTTGTTATTGATTATGCAGATTTCGCGAACAAATCGGATGTGTAAATGGCGGCCCCACGTTGCGAAACGGCTTACGGGAAATATGCCAATGTCGCCCATTGGCACGCGACGAACACGCCTGAGTTATCAGACCGCGATAAAAATTCGTCTTTTTAGTCGTCCGCGTTCGTTCGTAGTAGCGATTTGTATAGTTTTGGGCTTGTTCGCGCCTGGAACAACAGCCGCGCTGTTACCTCTCCCTAGGCGAATCGTCCCTGGCGATAAAATTACCGTTCGAATTTAATCGAAATCTTCGCCAACTATTTTCGATTAGTACGTTCCGACCGATAGTGTTCGGCCCTGAAAAATTGTCCAAATGTGCCCGCCACTATTCGTACTATTTAGCAGGCGGCCGTGTTCGGGTTTGAGAAATAATAATTATAATTGGCGAAAACGCGTTATACCGATACTTTGTTCCGCGTCCCGTTGGCCAATTATTGACGAATGGTTTGTTCGCGACATTTCGAAAATCGATCGTTTTCGGTAACTTCGTTTCTTAAGTACGGCCCGTAACGTTGTCGGGCCTCTATCGGATATTAAGTTTTATAATTATTCGAATAATTTAACGCCCGCGTACTTTCGAGAACATCGACGGGTGTTTTATGGATGTATTTTCGACTGTCGAATTTAACGACGAGCGTAAAATAAAAATATATATTTTCGCGAAACGAACAAAACGCGTTATACGAACGGAAAACTCTTTTATCGCCCATCGCTTTGTGCACTATACTCTTATACGCGTCTATAGATACGGAATTTGATAAACTTAAAAGCGCGGTCGCGTCGTCGGCGCTTCTTTATCCGTATTAAATTTCCCCTAAAGTATCCAACAACGGTACCGTCGAATTCCATTCGAATACCGAATGTCGGCGAATGCTGCTGGCTGCCGCAAGTCACGTTTCGGCGGGACGCCGCCACATAATACGCCGAGTACACGTGATTATTGTTCGGCGGAGAAAAAAATGAACTTTCGCGTACAACACGAATTACACGTACCCTAACTAGTTGGCAAAGAACGAAAAGCGAAAAAAAACCCGCGCGATTGTACGCCGCACTCGTTGTATACTGGCCGTAGTTGCCAGCTAAACGCAACACAAACGAACAAAAAAAAAAAAAACAAATTACAATTACGACGACCGCGTTTCGGCGGGGCTTTTCTGTTTTAACCCCAGGAACGGGGAACACAGTAAACAGTAGGCGACGTTTCCGAACGCTTCCAACGAAACCTTGGCGACGTATCGGACGATCGCGATTATTATTTGTACGCCCAGCGCGCACGAGGAACGGACGTTTGGCCATTCGTACGTTTATTCCCATTAGTCGGTATATACATATACACGTGACGGGGTCGACATTTCACTAGCGATAGCCCCGAAACTCGTGTTTGGACGTCGGTAGCAACTTTTCTGGACGTCAATCACGTTGGTCACCGGGTTTCTGTAACCAACGGTACGGCGTTGACGATATAATCCGTTTTTCCCCCCGTATACGTTAGCGCTACCACCGTAATATACGCCGTTAATAACCGACGTGTACTATTTTTCGTTTGTTTCAGGTGAGTGCGAACGAACGCCGTCGTCTAATTTAGTGAGTAACGCACGACGCGGGCGCGTGTAAACCGTACGCGCCCGTTTTTGGGTGCCCGGCAAACGAAACGCGTCCGTATTTTTGGTTCGTCGTCGGACGAGCCGCGTAACGTGTGTGTACACAACGCCCAGTGGCGCACCGGCGGTCGTCGATTGGGGTATTGTTATTACGATCGAACGGAACGGTAACGACCAGACGGACACGGCGGTGTGTGGTGGTGACGCCCTGGACCACCGGGAGACGACAGTAATATTTCGCACGCGTTCCGCGGCGTTAGGCGTGTCCGAGTATAATGTCGGAAATCATTTTTCAAAAATAAAAAAACGTTTTCTCGGCAACCCGCGCGCGCGAGTCCTATACCTTCGGTACCGAACGTCTACCGGGGCGGGCTGTATCGCGAATTCGAATCACGTAGCGTCAGTCAACAATCTTGACTTTAAAACTTCACCTGGTCGTGTTTCATACACAAATATGATCTATCGCCCGACTTTACTTTTCGGAAACCTAACTAAACGTTATTTATTTTCGACGCGACCCCAATTTATTATGTATATTGGGCATTATATAAATCGTCTACTCTCCGACTACTCGACGGTCGTAATTTAAAACGTCGCGTACACGTAGGGCCACCGCGGCCTCGTATTTTCCAAAACGTGCCGTAAAAAGTATATCGTAACCAACGAACGGGGCGGGGCGTATCTTTTTCGCGACCCTTCTTTACGTATTAATCGACGCAGTTCGCTAGAAAATTCTACGGCCCGTTGTCTTTCGGGAGACGGATGTTGAGCTGGGTTAGTGGGTTCGCGATCATTTTCGCGGCAACCGAATTGTGTAAAACAGCGTCGGCGCGGCCCGTAAATTGAAACCTTAATTTCGAAATGCGTAAATGACGTTTCGCGTCGACGTATAGAATCGATACATACGCGCGTACCAAACGTGTGGCCGTGACAATCGCGACACCGACATTTTCCTAGAGGATTTTTATGCCGAAAATACGCGAATTTGACGAGAATTCGCGGTTGTTCCCGAGTTTTAGATCATTCAAACGGGACATAA
>JAIPRN010005004.1:0-12329 GCA_025469175.1 Geopemphigus sp. TES_GeoC_2020
TCCATGTATTCTTTCATACCCCTTCCTCTCTCTACCGACATGTCCATTCATGTACCCCCCAATCACTGTATCCTCATGATTTGGTATTTCCTGCATCATTTCATCCATATTTCACCAAAACTCTTCCTTATCCTTTTCTTCACAACCTACTTGTGGCGCATATGCACTCACTACATTCAGGACTTTTTCCTCCAACATTAATTTCACTACTATTATTCTATCACTTTTCCTTACCACATCCATTACTTTACCTTTCATTTCCTTGTCCACTATTATTCCTACACCATTCCTTTTACAATTCTTGCCAGAGTATATTATTTTATACCCCTCTCCTATTTCTCTTGTTTTCTCCCCTTTCCACTTTGTTTCCTGCACACAACAAATATCGACATTCCTCCTTTTCAATACTTCTACCAATTCTCTTCTTCTACCCGTCAACGTTCCAACATTCCATGTACCTATTCTTACTTTATACCTATTTTTACTAATCAGTGGTGATGTCCCTACACCGTTGACACTACACACGTGACTGGTGGAACGGCTACCACGCCTGCTGTCCGGCTGGTATCACACACTATGCCTCGTTTACCTATATTTCCTCTCACTTGTTGTCCCCGCGCACATCTGAGATGGGACAGACCGTCTACTTGGTTTATTTGACCTCTCATCATGTTTGACTTTATTTTTATACCAGTTGTCAACCTGACGCAACCTCATTTGTCGCTTTTTACGACTGGCTGATGGGCCGTGGAACTATTCTGTATACCATTCCACCGGGACTATAGGTTGCTTCAGGGCACAGATCTTAGTACTCCTTACTGACCTGAGACGCACATTACGTTGCCTACAGGTTACAACCTCGATGTCCTTATTGATATCAATATGCATATTGTACCGAGAACTTATAGCCATTCTTTTTCTTTTGTTCCAGTTTTTTTGCAGTATTTTCATGTTAACTTCACGTTGAGTTTGCTTAATTTTATTTTTAAACATTTTTTTCAATATTTTGCGTCTTTCATTTCGCCAATTATGTGGTTCATCATTAAATGACTTTCGAATACCGACGGATGTAGTTAATTTATTCTCAGAAGTTTCTTCGTCATCCGAGCTCAATGTTATAGTGTTAAACATGAATGGTGGTGGAATATTAGCGTGTGATGATTGTCCAAAAGTCGCATTTTCCACAGTATTTCCACTTCTGTATAAAAGTTGTTGACCCGAAGTATTGAAATAACACACATTAGAATCATAACTCTTCATGTGATGTCGATAATTTGACCAAAAAATCCGTAGGCTGATTCAGATGGGAATCGTACTTTTCTCCCACAGTCTAAAAACTTTCCAAATCAAAATTCTTCCATATTTCTTTCATAAATGATTGCAGCAACATCATTTTTAATTATAAAAATAATAACAAAACTCTTTTAATATATTTTGCATCCATTATAAAATAAATCAAAAAAATTGAATCATTGAGTTCTTTTTTTTCTTTTTTGGCTTACTCCACGCTATTTAGGCACATTACTGCTCTTAAAATCTCCCTCCACTTTTCTCTATATCTAGCTAGTTCTTTTCCATTCAATAATAATAAATTAAGATCTTCTATAACTCTATTTTCCTACCGTTGCCTAGGCCTTCCCCTTGGTCATGTTTTTTTGGGTCTTCATTGTGTTCCTGCCCATATAAGTTTGCCTTCAGTTTTCCACATGTCCGGCCCATCTTTATCTTTAGCTCTTGACTATAGCCATTATGTTGGACTCGTTAAATACACTAATAAGTTCATTGTTTGACCTTATATAGTAGCCGCCTCCATTATTTCTCTTTGGTCAAAATATTCTCCTCAAGATTTTCCTTTCAAATATCACTAGTTTGTTTTCATTAGATTTGGTTGATGCCCATGCTTCACAGGCATAAAGTACGATTGGTCTAATGAGTGTTTTATATAATCTGATTTTTATTTTACTCGATAACTTTTTTGATTTCAATAATTGGACTAATGAAAAATAGCATTTGTTCAAAGCTGTGATTTATTTATATATAACTTTGTGGCTATTTGCTTGAGAGTTTATATCTATTCCTAAAGGTATATTTCTTCCAAATGACAGGTGTTTAATTGATATTGCGTTTTGTGAATGTTCTCTTCTACATATAAATACATTTTGTTTTGTTTGTATTTATGATAAATCCAATCTTTTTCTCTGTTTCAACTAGGCTCTCAGTTGCCTTTCTTAGACTATCTTTCTTTCTTGCTCCCAAAATTATATCATCTGCATAGGTAGCCAGTACCATTCATTCTCCCTGTCCTATATCCAAACCCCGAGGTTCTCCCATGTAGTAATTCTCTAACACAACTTTAAAAAACACCGGTGGCAGGGCATTACCCTGTCTTACCGCTGTAGTTACTTCAAACTCCTCCAATATTACGGAGTTGAATTTGATTTTGTATCTTGAGTTTTGTATACATGATTTCACTATTCTAGCAAGCTTTGCCGATATTCCTAGTTGAACTAAGCGAATTTCTTACTATTGAACATAGGCTTGTTTAAAATCTATAAATAAAAGTTATACATCTTTATTAAATTCGTGACTCTTATTTTTTATTTGTTTGATAAAGTGTACTTGGTTAGTTGTAGATTTTCCAGCTGTAAAACCTTCTTAGTATTTTCAAACTATCCCTTTAACGTAAGGTCTTAGTCTTTTTAAGATTACATTCGAGAGAATTTTGTATGATGTGTTAAGAAGAGAGATTTCTCTATAGTTCTTACAGTCCATTACATCTCCTTTTTATATATTGGACATAGTAGTAACACTTGCATGGTTTTGGTATTGTTTCGTCTTTCCATATTTCATTTATTACCTCTTTTAACTTTATTATTTTGTTAAAACTTCTGGTATTATTATATCTTCTTCTGGTGCTTTCCCTCCTTTTATTATTTTGACAGCCGTTTTAACCTCCTCCAACGATTGTTCTTCTTAACATTGCTCTACTGTGAAAATTGCATTACTTTCCGTTTCTATTTCAGTTGATATATACAGTATTTATTTATAGACTTTTTTGAATTATTTTGTTACATCTCTCTTATTATTTATTAATATTATTGTACTAATATTTCTCTTTTGAATTTATAATTAGTAAAACAGTTGGAAACGATTATATACGAATATTTAATTAACATATTTCAAGTAATTATTTGTCACTATTTTTTAATTATATTTTAGTACATACATATTTATCATAACGTTTTATTTTGTAATTAATAAATATTATTAATTATATACCTAATGGGTGCGTTATGTATTTATAACAATACATTTTATATTTCAATATTATTTTTGTCTCTCAGAAACCTATTTAATGGAACTCAAACATTATATAAATGTAAGATATTAAATTACTCACTTTCTGTTTCTTTATAAATCCATTAAACATAAAATTTATAAAAAAAAGTTAATATAATACATTTTTTTGATAGAGTACTTGTTTATCGAATGTCGAATGGACGATACTAAATCATTTATACTATCGTATACGTAATTATATAAAATAAATTTGTTTATCTATTTTATTATGATACTTAGTATATTTAAGACGCTAAATCAAAAATACTTTATCCATGAGATAAACGCATATTCTATTTTATTAAATAAATATATGTCGATTAAAAACTACTAAAATAATTATTTTCAGATTAATTATTATATTTAACTTATGTTAAGTTATAATTTGTGTATCAACCAATAATTAAACTGTACACGATACTATAATTATATTTCCTTTATGCACAATGTAGTTGATAAATAATTAAATATTATTGCAAATAAATAATTAATGTCAAACAAATAACTATTTAAACAATTTATAAGATTAATATAGTACTTATATCACAAACTATCATTATACAGATTTAATAATATTTTAGTGGATATCTATAAATACAGGACATTACATTTCTTACCTGTTTTCTCTTTAAAATTCCATTGCATTTTTTAAAATTAATACATTTCTAAGATTTTATAATCTATTGAAATTAAAGTAACTACTTGGTTCAAAATATTTAGTTAATTAATTTCAGCAATAGTTTATCTACGATTTATTCATTTTACACTATTAATTTTAACCTCTTTATCTTCATTATATTTTTCAAAGTATAATAATTATATTATAATTATATTTGCATTTATCCTGTTTTAAGTTAATAAAAATTATATATAAATGTAGAATATAAAACAACTTACTCAATAGCTCTTTTATTTATAATAAATCAAAATATCAAAAATTAATATATAACTAAAGCTATTAAATGAAATCTTAAATATATTGTGATATTTTATAATTAAATTTTAAAATGATAATGATTTAAGTATACATTATATTATATTACATATATAAACGTACATTTACATTTATCAATAAATAATAGTAAGAATTATGATATATATATATTATGAGTTCCATTTTGCCATACTAAACACGCCAATTTTTTAAGACTTACGTATTCCTTTCGTAGAATAATTTAAAGTAATACATTTTTCTATAATAATTATTATAATATTACTTTTTTAAACGATTTTGCATACATAGTAAGATAAATCAATAAAATAGAATCATCGAGATAATCACATATTTTATTTTATAAAAATGTTTTCACTCCCCTTCTTTTAACTTCTTTACGAAATCTTTTTTGTCACTTAATTATTTCCACCACCAAATTTTCGTGTTTCTTTTTTTATACATCCTCTTTCTAATATACCACAACCTCCATTACTATTAATGTATGTTGCATTAAACACCCTCTTTACAACTATTTATTCGCTTTACACTCCCTGTCTTCCACATAAGGTAATCAGTCTATGATAAATTACCTCCACTCCTTTAAGTTATATAATGCTCTTTTCTCTTCCTAAAATACGTTTTGATTACTGTAAGATTATAAAACAATGCGAAATCCAGGACTCAATTTCTAGTCATGTTTCCCTCCTAAAACTATATCTTCCGTGTATTCTTTCATATTCCCTCCTCTCACTAATAATTTGTTCATTCATATCCCCACCAATCAAGGCATCTTCATTACTTGGTATTCCTTGCATTAGGTCATCCATTTTCCTTACTACGTCCACTATTTTACTTTTCATTTCTTTGTCCACTATTACTCCTACACTATTAGTTAAACAATTTTTACCTAAGTATATAATTTTATGGTTCTCTCCTATTTCTTTTGCTTATTCTTTTTACTATTTTATTTTCTGCACACAAAAAATTTTAACTTTCCTTCTTTTCAATATTTCTACTAATTCTTTGCTTCTATTTGTTAGCGTTCCAACATTTCATGTACCTTTTTTAAATTTATATCCATCTTTCTTTTTTAAACGCGTTGGATAGACCCGTGTGCGTGACTGGTGAAACAACTACCACACCTGCTGTTCGGATTATATCACACATTATGTGCCTTTCAGCTCTTTTTCCTTTCCAATGTTGGCTCGGATTTATTTATCTGACTTCTCATACTGTTTGATCACATTTTTACATCAGCTGACGACCTGACGCAATCTGATTAATCGTTTCTCACGACCGGTTGAGGAGGTCGTGGAAATATTTTGATTCCCTTCCACAGACACAAAATCAATATCCTAGGATTTTAATACTCCTTACTGATCAGAGACGCAACTACGTTGTTTTCAAACATGAACCTCAAATAATTAGGGTCCACGAGTTCATTAACCCCGTTTCTCTTTACAGAGTTTCCTTGTAGGTTTATATAAACCTATTTATAAAATATATAATAATACATAAATCCTCAGAATGTTAAAATACAAGAAACAAAATAAATTCTATTGTAAAAGGAAACGTTATTATTTTGTGATTTAAGTATTCATTACAGTCATAATTTGTTACTTTATAATTAATAATTATTATTAATTACATATCCTATGTGCACGTTATGTGTTTATATTATTACCTTTTGTATTACAATAATATTTTAGTTTACCAAATAATAAATTAACGAAACTCAACATTACATAATTGTATAATATTCAATTACTCACTATTTAGTTCTATATAAATCCATAATAATTGTAATAGAATTGAAAAATACAGTCATACATTATTAAAAGCGATCAAGAATGGAGAGTAACTACTATAATAAAAACAGATATTTATTAAAAGGTCGATTTTGCATAATATAAAGATTTTTCAGTAGTGTATATTGTATGTTGAATTAAGCATATTAAATCATCCATATAATCTTATACCTGATTATTAAAAAAAAAATTTAACATTATATGAAGTGTCATTAAATAACTACTAAAAACTTTCCATTCAATGTCATTAGAAAATTCGCTTCAAATTATTTTGAGTCAATAAATATTCCTCTATATTTTAAAATCACATATTCCACATGCCCTTTAGCACGTAATACGTATATTTTGATATTTTGTATATGAATAACATTTCATCTTTGTAATAAATAGTTCATTGAAAATTCTTAATATATAGATATATTGGTGGTTAATGTTATAAAATATAATACTGTTATTATAAAGTGTCCAAAATTACTCACGGTTTTCGACTTTACATAACCATAAAAATGTGTATTATAAATTTATTACTAGTATTATAAAACGTCATAATAAAGTTTATAATAAATATATAAAATTATTTTCTGTGCAAAACGTAAGACGATTAAAAAAAAAAAATATATATATAAATTTATATCAGAAAAATTATATTTAAGGTTACCACGAATGAAAAGCAATAAAAATATTATAATTTACATATATCGTAAAACTGATTTTGTCACATCAAGGAAAACTAATTTAAAGAGTAAGTATTTTTTTCAATATAATATTGTACTGAATAAAAATAGTAAAAAAATGTATTTAATACAGTTATGGAATATTATATATATATATATATATATATATATGTTATAAAGTGGTTAAGTTAGCGTTGAATAACTCACATATTTTATCTTTGTATAAGCATAAAAAATGGTTTAAAATTAGTTAATTATAAACATAACAAAATATAATAAAAAAAATACAAAATGTGTTAAAACAATTTGCCTGAATATTTTTAAATTATTAAAAGGAAAATAGGCGTATATTTCTTTTTAAATAGAGATTTAAATGTAAAGTTATTATTAATAAGAAGCTATTACAATAATATAATTTTATATATTTTAAGATCTGCTTTGACGTTTTAATAACATTCCTTATTAAAAATTTAAAGTATTTAATTATTTTCTCTATATTATGGTAATAGTAATCATATAATAATTCATAGAATATATACAAATTTTAATTTGTAAACAATTATTTATTGTAAAAATGTATTTTTAAAGTATATAATACAAAATTAAATGTTTAGTCAATGACGTTGAATTTTAACAGTGACTACTACAAAAATCAATGCTACAATTTATAATAAATATTGTTAAAACATGTAATGATATGCATGCATATCATAATTACAATAATTAGTTAATAGTTATTTTATTCATGTATTTTGTTGTAAAAATATAACACAAATATTATATGATTTTATTTCAATAGAAAATAATTAACGTTAGTTCTTCTCAGAATATTGATCATATTATCGATGCATAACGAATTATACGAACACATATGAGTCCTTTTATAATAAAGAAAATATATCACAAAAGAATGTAATAAAAAATATGCATAAACACACACGAAAGGTAATGACCATTTGGGATAGGGTTATATAACTGGATAAAATTAATATTATATCGAAGGACGAATATTCTCACGAAATTCCTTAGCTAATTTAAATACATAGAATTTTATGGATAATTAAAGGGATAGATACAAAAGAAATAAATATAAGTGTAAACGTCACTGAAAAAGTGAAAACCAAACACGCCGAATTTTATAGCGAGACGACTCTAAATAATCGATTCATAACCATGGATTGACTGCACTGATGTTATATAAGATAAAAATTACCTCCAAAGTCCAGCAAAGAGAAGCTCCTCGCTTAGAAAACAGGAGATTCTGGTCACCTTGTCCAGTTAAGAGAAGACTTTCGTGGGCCCAAGTACAATGTATTTGAAGACTCTCCAGCTACAAGATTTAATTTTTTCCAAGAATTCAATATTCTGAGGGACGAGTGTACTTACTCATAAAGAAAATATCCACAATTTGGCTTTTTTGACATTGTCATTGAATTCGAGAAGCGAAAGAACTCACTCAACCTTTTTTCTTAATCCTTTACATGGTTTGTTAGGTTTCCAGACTAATGAAGTTGAATACGGTGTAATAATTCAAAAAACAAGAAAATAAAATAAAAAATAAAAATAAAAGAATAAATGAAATAATAAGATCAGTGACTGCTCGTCCTGGCCCGCCTCGACTGCTGGGCCTTACTAGACTGTTGGGCCTGACTTGACAGCCTGGGTGAGAGACGTAATGACCGGGTTATATAAGCTTCGAGGGGTCACGTCTTCATAGAAATCGGCACATCTGGTGTTGTTGATTGTAGTGGTTGTGTCCTTGAGTTTTTTTATTTGGTTGACTTTGGATACACTTTTTAGTATCGGCGTGTGAAATTATTCCGCGCACTGCGTGTTTTACTGTTGTTTGGTCAGTAACTTATTCAATCGTTGTCCTTCATGTGTGTTTATGTTTATTATTTCTTACTGCGCTCTCTGTGTAGTTTGTCCCATTTTATGTGATTTGTAAAGATGTTCGACCTTGTCCGTTCGTACCGCGGGTGGTCGGGCGATTTATCATTAGTCAGTTAATAACCCTTACGGTGGGTACCCTTCATGTGTGCTATGTGTAAGATTTCTCGGGTTTCTTCGCATTCGTCGCTCTTTTTTTTAAAATTAATGTGTTTGTGAGAGTATCCTATTTTAATTCATTTTCTTTGGTTATTCTGCATGCGATCGGACGTTTTGCCGTGGGTTAGTTATCGACCCTTACGGTCATCATTCTTCATGTATATTTATTTTCATATTTATTACTTTCGAATGTGTTTTCTGTGGAATTTGTTCAGTTTTTTGTAGTTCGTAAATATATTCGATTTTCTTCCTTCGTGTCACGGGCGGTCCGGCGTAATTTAGTTATTAACCCTTACGGTCGACATTCATTATGTGTATTTATATCTTTCAGAATGGTGCTACATATATAATTTCTCCGGTTTCTTGACCTTCGTCATTCTTTTTAAATTAATATGTTTATGAGAGTGTTTGATTTTGTCCCTCTTTTATTGTGCTGCAAGCGGTCATTCGATTTACTGTGAGCTAGTCATTAAGCCTTACAGTCGTCATTCTTCGTGTATATTATATTTATTACTTTCAAATATGTTTTCTGTTTTATTCTTTTAGCTTAGTCGGTATTCCATGAAGGTCGAGGTGCAGTTCATTTTATTAAGAAATCTTACAATATTTTGTAAAGAAATTTTTCTTTATATAAACTAAACTGAATTATGATATACACGCATATCATTTCAATGGTCTGTTAAGTAAGTGATTATTATTTATCCAATATTGATCTTCATACTATTTATTCGCAGGGGTACTATGCAAAGAAAAATGGGCTTGACGAACCCGCGGACCCTAGTGGACGTGGTAAGGAAAAGTGATAGAATAATTGTAGGAAAATTAATGTTAGAGGAAAGTCTTGAATGTAATGAGTGCTTATGCGTCACAAGTAGGATGTGAAGAAAAGAACAAGAAAGAGTTTTGGCGAGATATGGATGAGGTGATGCAGGGAATAACAACTAATGAGGATAAAACAAGTAACGTTGATTGGTGGAGATATGAATGTATACATCGAAAGTGAAAGGATAGCATATGAAATAATATAAGATGGGTATGGTTTTTAGGAATGGAACGAGACTAGAGAAAATGTCCTAGGTTATTATATATAATTATATTACTGATATTGTAGTAATCAATACGTATTTTAGGAAGAGTGAAGAGCATTAACTAACATATAAAAGCGGAAGTATTCGATCAGAGATTGATTACCTTATGTGGAAGAGAGAAAGTGTAAAACGAATTAAGGATTGTAAAGTAATTTCTAGAGAGAGGGCAATAACATAGCATTGACTAATGGTAATGGCAGTGTAGTGTAGTGGGAAGAGGGTTACAAAAAAAAGAAAGTAGGGAAGGAAGCAAGGATTCGATGGTGGAAATTAATAGGTGAAAAGAAAGGAGTTTGTAAAGAAGGTGAAAGAAAGGGGTGTAGAAAGTTGATGGGTATATAAATGAGGTGTAGAATAAAGTGACTACTTGTATAAAGGACACAGCAAAGGAAATTGTCGGGGAGAGCAGGAGTAGTATGCCTGAAAATAAAGAAACGTGCTGGTAAGATGAGGAAGTTTAAAGGATTTTAGGGAAAAAGAAAAAGCAATTTAAGTTGTGGCAAAAAAGCAAAAGGAGGGAACATTAGGTCGAAAAAAAAGATTGGGAAAGAAAGTAAAACAAACTTTAAGAAGTAAGTGCAATTGTTTAATAGGTTGGAAATAAAGAAAGAGGAAAAAGAAAATATAGATTGGCTAAGATTAAAGAAAAATGATCAAAGGATTTTTTAAGGGTATGGTATGTAAAGAGTGACAATAAGAAGGCGCTAAGGAAAAACGAGGATGTGAAAAAGAAATTGAAATAGTATTTTGAGAAACGATTGAATGAGGAGTGTCCAAGAGAGGCGGTAGTGCATATCCTATGGAATGAAGGTTTAACGAATTTTAATTAGCGAGAAGGATGTATGGAAGGCTATAAAAGTGATGAAGCAGAAAAAACGCTAGGACCAGATAAAATGCTAGTGGAAGTGGGGAAAATGTTAGGGTATGTTGGCATAAAGTGGTGAAAAGTCTCCTTTAATAAAGTCATAGCAGAGGGGAAAATGCCAAACGAGGGGACAAAGAGTGTGGTGATACCGATATTTAATGGTCAATGAAATATACAGCAATGTATTAATTAAAGAGGTATAAAGCTGATAAGCCATAGTATGAAGATTTGGGGAAAGATCATTGTTAAGAGAATAAGAAAAGAGACAGCAATGACCAAAAATCAATTTGGTTTTATGCCTGGGAAGCAGAAAATGGAGCCACTGTTTTGTGTGAGGCCGCTTATGGAAATGTACAGGGAGAAGAAGAAAAATCTATATATAGTGTTTACGTATTTAGAAAACACGGATTATAGGGTGTCGAGAGAAGTTTATCAAAGATTTGATGTGAGGAGATTAGCTCTTAAAGAGAAGGGATTAAGGATTAATAAAAGTAAGATAGAGTATATAGATTATACGTTTGAGGAAAAGGAATCAGTTGATGAAACGAGAACTGGAATGACAATAGATGGGGATGAGATAAAGGAGGTGGAATGTTTTAAGTATTTAAGTTCCTTTGAACAAAAGACCAAAGAAGAAGTGGTTGAACGGGATTGAGTGTGATATGAGGACTGCGGATTTGTACGTGAATGATGTTGGAGATCGAGTAAAGTGAAGGTTGAGGACTAAGGAGGCCAACTCCAAACAGATGAAAGATTAAGGCGAAGAAGAAGAAGAAGAAGAAGAAGAAGATTGATATTCATGCTATTTGAACTCACGATCTTGAGCATTAACTGCAATAACTTTTTAAAAACTCACTCCGTATTCCCTCTCTCTTCGTTGCCATTTCCATTTCTTTATTCCTTTTTTAACATTTTTTTTTATTTCTTTATTTTTAAGTTATTACACACTACAGATTTAACACTAATAACGTATATATTTATATGAGTAAGACATTCTATTTCTTACTATCTACTAAAATCAAAGTAATAAAAATATTTTGTTCAACATTTTTATATAATTTATTTCAGCAATAAGTTTTCAATGATTCATTAATTATACAGAATTACCTATATTTTTATTCTATATATATTATGCCAACGAAATTGTATTATTTATAGCTTAATAATGTTTTCGTTTATCTAGTTTTAGGTTAATGAAAATGAAACATAAGTAAGTACACAATATGCAATTACTCACCCGATATCGCTTTAGTTTTTTATTAAAACATCAAAAACAAATATGTTACTGACGTTATAAAACGTAATCATGAAGTCTCTTTTTGTTACTTTTTAACTAAATCTTAACGTGATACACATAAATTAAAATATATATTATTATATTAAAATGTAAATTACATTAAATGATAAATAATAACAATTATGATATATGCGTGTATATCTTTAATATACAGTTCGTGTTTAGAGACCGTACAGTCCACACGTATATTGTCTCTCACACCGCTTTTATCTGCTCCCGATAGCAAAGTCATTAGTGCTCGTTGTCGGGCTCAGCCCTCGCTGCGTTATTTCTTA
>JAIPRN010005005.1:0-12329 GCA_025469175.1 Geopemphigus sp. TES_GeoC_2020
AACACGCATTCGTCTCGCCCTACAGGAAAATCGAAACGAATGTATTCTCCGATTTGGTTCTACAGCGCGCACGCGCGCGCGCGTAAACGTGTAGTTTCTATATTTGTATTTATAACTAACCTAAACGACGGGAATACCGCGAAAAACCGTTCGAGTATATTCGGTGTCAAACTGGTCGTCAGTCCGTACGTGTAAAAATGTTCTTTGAATCGTAGCCAAATCACCGTCGAAACGTAATAATACAAATTATAGGCGTACTACGTGTATTTATATACATACATACAAAGGTAAGCCGAAAAGTAATGCACGCGTGCTCGTGGAACGCGAACAAATTAATCGACAGAAGCGCGCCTGGTGGCATTCGAAAGTCCCGTTTCCCCCCGTGTAAAGTTTGAAAGCGTCGCGTGCTCCGATTCGTTTTTAGTAGCGAAAGTACGTAGACGCGTTCCGACGTTACGTCAACGCGAGTGAAAACACCACGCTGTTACCGAATCTTGTCGAAAACGCGACCCCTACTGAGATTCGTCGTCGTTTAAAGGCCGTTTATGGTGACGATACTGTCGATAGACATACCGTAAATCGCGAACCGGGAAACGTTTACAATCGTTGATGAGAAACACGCGGCGGACGGTTAACGGATATTGATTATCGAATATATTCGAACGGAATCGCGGGCTTCTATGTTAAATATTTTTCGCAGTTTTTTGGGACGAAACGAGACTAAGGAGCGCGTGATTTTTAAAATATTTCGCTATAATACCTAACGTGTAACGCGTCGCGCGTATACGGCGACAAATATCGCCGTTTGCGAAATACGACTATGGCCGTATAGTCTTAACTTAAGTAAGCATAACTGACTTATTGATTGAAACGGTCGGGTACGTGTGACCCCGTGACGAATTTACCGAACTTCGAGGTACGGCCTTGCGCGTCGTCTTTGTAGCGACGATACGTTCGGGTATCCGAGACGATAATCGTCGCGTGACATTTTGGATAGACGACGAGGGACGTACGGGACAAAGTGGAAGCGAGATGACACAAAGCCGGAATAGTGTAATTCTAGACGGTACGCGTGGGAAAACAACGTTTACGATCATTTCGTAAACGAAAGTCCGGGAAACATTTAATCGAGACGTCGGTAGCGTAACAATAATATTTTACCTCGTCCAGTCCGTATAATGGTATTCACGAATACACAGTGTCGACAACTTTACGGCGGAATACGTAGCGAAATCGGTTTTAAACGGCGATTAATTATTATTATATTCGTTTTTCGTTCGTTTTACGCGCGTCGTTACGGTCACCGCTCCCTCTTGGACATTTCACGCGACAACGCGTATAATTGTACTATACTTACATACACGCCCGCGCGCGAATTA
Organism: Geopemphigus sp. TES_GeoC_2020; assembly: GCA_025469175.1. Taxonomy (NCBI): domain Eukaryota; kingdom Metazoa; phylum Arthropoda; class Insecta; order Hemiptera; family Aphididae; genus Geopemphigus; species Geopemphigus sp. TES_GeoC_2020. The sequence continues at coordinate 1,380 of JAIPRN010005005.1, forward strand.
AATTTCGTTCGATTAATTTATCGACGTTTTATTTACCACGGTATAAACACGCGCGTATTATACCGATTACCGATTTGGTTAAAACGTTCTCGGACTAAGCGTATTTACGTACGCGCGCTCGGTTATCGACGTAACGATCAATTTGATTTTAATTAAACCGCACGAAACGGTCTACCCGATCACGTGTATGGTACTCGTACGCCTAATACAGATACGTCCGAATATTAAAACGCGAATATTATACGCGGCCACGGCGATACGCACGAAAAAACTATATATTATAATAAACAACCGACGTATGTATGTATATATATATATATATATATAATTTCTGTTTAACGGAAAATGCGCGACGATATTACACAGCGCGGTTGGCGTTTTCGTTTCTAGACGCCAATTTACTGCTTATCGTAAACTAGTATTTATACGTATAGGATATGTTTAATCGTTGTATGCGCGTACGTACGTTTATATATTATAAGCGCGCGCTGTGCGTTCGCGGTTTTATTATTACGAGCGTACGTTTGCTCCACGGTTGACGACGCTTAGCCGATGTTACCACCCGAACGCCTCGGTTCCAATCGATAATTGTGAAATTGTCGTTCTAGAACGATCGTATTGTTTACGCGATAATACGGCCGAGTTTCGAACCAACGCGCCGACGCTATTCGGACTCGGAGAAAAACGTACAAGAACCGCTCGTCGGCCAATCCGCGCGTTTATAATTGCCTCCGAGTGTATAAAATTAATCGACAAATCGATACGTATTCTCGTACGTATTTTTTCACAATATTATCCCGTGCACCGTAAAACTAAGCTCGCCGTGTCTATATAATACACGGTCATGACTGTTTTATATATATATATATATATGAATATACGACCGATAAATAATCTCGACGAACACAGTGCCCTCGTATTGCTAAATATATCTATATATATTGTACCGTTACGCATTTATCTCGCGCCGACACATTTAAATAATAATATTCTCACGCGCGTTCGTATACGAACGTCTCATATTCTGCTCGTATACGTATATACTTAGTCCGAGATCTCAATAATATTAATAATATCGGAAACATATAAACGTGTCGATTGTTTTATATAGACATACGCGCGCGTGTATACGTATAAATAAATATATATGTACATAACGTGCGTGCGTACCTATGTGTGTGTGTGTGTGTGTGTGTGTGTGTGTGTGTATAGAGAGAGAAATGTTTATACGCTCGAAAAGTAATTAAATGCGGGCATATAATATTACGGACTAAGGCAATTACAAAATACGCGTTTATTTAGAAAGACGCGATTTATTATAATATGGAAACGTAGGAATTCGTTAATACATTTAAATGGCTACGAAGTTCGCATTTCGCCAATTGTTTTTTACAAATACTTTTATCGATACACGTACGTTTTTCCCTTTAGTCGAAGGGGAACGAGATCTTCGCGCGACGTTATTTCGAAACTACGCGGGCGATTTTCTTCGGGAGGGGAGGCAGTGTAAGGGAAGATGAAATTTCTCGAATAAAAAATTATCGAAACGATCGGTTGGTGGTTGCGAATAATTCCGAACGGGCCGCGGTAAATCGATTATGTAATTGAAAATGTACCGTTTTAGGCGGAACAAGGTAAAACTTACGCTCCGTAATTATTCGCAATTTATCCAATAAACGAATTTCGTTCTATTTTTTCTTTACGTATATTAGCGTTGTTTAAATTTATAATCGTCAATTCACGGGACCCCTCGACGTTCATAAATATAACGAAATTTAATCGAAGTACGCGCGCGCACACGCGTGCGTATAAAACCCAAAATAAACTCGTTCGATATATTAAACGTTCCGACACTATATTTATATAAACGTTACCGTGTTTGGAACTCTATTATATAAACACGGTCGGACGAATATGACGTTAGCGTACGTAATATACGATGTATAATAATAATAATAATAATACGGTAACGAGAACGAAGAATATTATATATATATAAAACAAAAGAAAAAAAATTCCTAGGGATAGTGAGAATTACGTATTGTTTGTGGCGCGTATAATATATTAATAAACCGAGAGTTAGTTTGTTGAATGGATAACGCGTATAATGTATTTAAATAAAAAAAAGGCGAGAAACAAACGAAAGGAATATTATACGATCGTATACGTAAATCTTTATACGCGTCTGGAGCAAATACGTGGCGGAGGTTAACGGGCGCGAATTAAAAGAAGAGTAATAAAAGGGTGTTTAGAAAAAACAAAAACGATTCGGTTCGGTTTCGCGTACCGGCTAGCGGGCGCGCGTAATATACGACGACCGTCTCTCTGATAAATGGTGAAGAGTTGGCCGATCTGAATGGAAGAGCTGTGAGCGAGAGGTCTTGACAGCCGTTACAAAAACACGCATACACGCGCGTAGAATGACGACGTGTATGTGTACTCGCGCTTGTATGCGCGCGCGCGGCGTATTCAATATTATATACGCGTACGTAACACAATAATATAGTAATGGTTATGTGTAGTCGGAATGAAGATGGGGGGAACCCGTGTAACAAAAAAAAAAATAAATAAATAACGCGGGCGCGCGCGAGAACGAAAAAAAAATTGAATAACTCTGACAGACGTACGCCCCGCTTTTCAATACGACGTCGTCGTCGTCGTACGTATATATATATATATATATAATACGCGCGGTATAAATCAAATGGTCTAATTATTATTTCTCTATCCGTTAACCATGTACGCGCGTATAAGGTTTTTTTTTCATTACAGATTCCCCCGTGTACGTTTTACACCGCCGATCGTTTCTTCGGGGTTTTTTACCCGATACGCCCGACCGGCGTAACGATTTGTCACCGCGCGCACCCTGTACACCCTGACGGCGTTACGTAAAACATACGCGTTTCTATAATACGTACGTGTCTGTAATGGATGTTTAGCGTACGTCGTTTAGTCGAATTTTCTAATAATAGTAATACGTACGCCGCGTTATTACGGTATTTATCGCGTATAACACGATTATTATGTATGCGTATATACGAGGGCTGTGTGATAAGTACCGGATATTAATAACAGTTGGCATCACTGACACGAAATGTCAATGTTGCGGTTCGAAGTTATCTCTTAACGCGTGTTTGGATACAATTTCAAACATTTTTGTCACGCCCATTTTTTGTTTTTTTGTTTTTGACGATTTCGAAAAATTTTTAAATTCGTATTTTTTGTTAATACGGAAAACAATAACGCACTGGTTATTCGTTAACCGCCGCATTAAAACTGGTCAAATCAGTGGGCTACGACGAATTGCCGCTACGTCGACCGTTCTATTCCCCAGATTTTGGCACCCGGCTATTGCTATTTGTTTCCAAATACGAAAAAATAGCTAGGTGAAAAGTGGTTCGTATGTGGGAATCGTCACGGAAACCCGAGGCTTATTTGAAACGGGTTTAACGAGATATATATAGTTTTTGGACGGGTTAAAAAAAATTAGTATATCGCCGGATATTAAACTAAAAGGAGGATTATATAGAAAACGAAAATTGTATTTAAATTCGCGTTTTTATTTCAAACACGGGCGTTTATCATACAACCCTCGTACAAAAAGCCGATTTGTTCGACTATTTTATAACGATAATTGGTACGCCTATACGCGCGCGTGTGTCGGAATAATCGTTAACTCGGACCCGTTAACGTTACCGATGTTCACCCGTCCTGCCGCCGTAGTACCCGAGCGAAACTGATCGAACCCGCGCCGCGTAACCGGTTTTCTCTCGCGATTAATAATGATCCGTTCGAGAAACGTACGCTCGTTAAGGTAAATATTACTATATTTTTTATACCCTTTTGTAAGTTTAATAAGTGTATTACGTCACACGGGTTATGGGATTCGGACTGTTTCGTATGGATAACGAACCCAGTAATATTGAGAAATTAGACCGGAAGAAAAAACTTAATTTGGACGAAATTGATAGAATTTAATAACGTTTTCGTATCTGTACGCACGCGTCTAACGTCCTCTTATCCATAAGGTAGGCTACTCGCGCCTCCCTCCGATCGTCTACGCGCAACGGTAACACTACTACTATTACGGCGTTACTATTCGTCGGCGATTACTGTTTAACCGTATAAAACGTGTGTTCGCGTACACGCGGTCGGCGGTTAGGTCCGGCCGCGCGCGCATTTTATTTAACGAAAATGTTAAACTCTCCGTCCGATTTCGGAGGTCCCCGTTCGAACGTACACGTTATTCGTCTCGAAATCGGATTTTCGCACGATCAACCCGTTTTTTTTTTATATACCATACGATCGTCGTAAAAAGCTCGATAGGCGAGCACGCACTGTGTTACTATTACAATATATATGTATATAATATGCGTTCGGACGCGCGTTATACCGTGAAATCGCGACGATTATTGCGCGTGTGAATATTTTTTCGAAAAAAAAAACAACCGCGTCATTGTGTGTAAAACGTTTTATTCATATTTACATGACGTTATCGCGCCGAGATGCTTATCGAAAGTCACGTTAGTAGCGCTCGCGTTGAGCTGAACAATAATAAAATCTACGCGACTACACAAATTTAACTACACCGCCACTACCTATATATATACGCGCGCGCGTGTATGTACATACTCATTGGACCGTAGGAATCCATCGTATTACGTACGCAGTTTGTTTGTATTCCGAAACGACATCGAGCAACATCGCGCCGAGTTGTACTTAGGAAAATGTCGATACTATCGTAACACGTTTAGAGATATACTCGGGGTGGGATCCTATTGGCAGGGACAAGCCATCCCTTACCCCCGGTACGCTTCGTCGCCTCTCTGGGCCTTCCCCGTCTCAGTTAATTTTGTTCGAAAATCGAAATACGATAGTCTACATGTTTGACGCTAACATCCGCGAACGATGTTTTATTCTAAACGCTCGTAAATTGACGGTTTTAATTGTTCGACAATAACTTTACACGTGTTCCCTATGGTACACGCCAGTGGCGTACTTAGTCATTAATTTCTAAGGGGGGGGGAGAGTTAATTTTTAAATAAATAAATCGGACGACCTTAACGAAACAAGACCCGTTATAAACTTTAATAGATTATTCGTTTTTATCGAACACGTTATATTATAACGTGTATTGAAGTTTAAAAATATTTTAGTTTTTCGTTATTATTGTTTGAAAATGTACGTCTCGTAAGGAATTAACTTTTCCTAAAAATTTTCATGGAGGGTTTTATCCTCCTTCCCCATTTCCGTTAGTACGCCACCGGTAGACGCAAAGGTGTTAGATAGGCACGTTCAGACGAGCGCAAGTTACGCGTGCGACGATGGCGAAAAGAGAAGAGAAAGCTCGGTCGTTATTTTTTTGTTGTTATTTATAAAAAAAAAAAAAACAACTATTCGCTTTCGTCCCTTCTCCCTTCGTCCCCTTCGTCGTCATCAATTCGCGCGTAACGTCGGATATTATTTAGGCCAATTATTATTATTTATGAAACCGCGGCGCGCCCCCGTCTTCTCTTCGGTTTCTCACGGTGATTTTTATCGTACGCCGCGCTCGCGCGTCTTATGGTTCTTCCTCTCTCTCTTCCTCTGCCGCCGTCCGATCGTTCCTTTTTCTAAAATAAATAAGTACGTACACACGCGCGCCCGGCCTAGACGGTTCGTGAGTTACCGCGATCGGCGACCACTATATATATATATATACCCATTGTACGTATCGTAGGTTAACGCGTGCCCTGCCGCCTGGCTTTTTATACACTACATAATCGCTATATACGGTACATAACGTTGTTTTGCGCATAATATTGGAAATCGTTTCGAAAATGCGTTGTATTCGTAAAACTTCCCGTATGGATAGTACCGTATAGTCTTATCGCCCATAAATAGTTCGTACGGATACATCTGCCAATAAGAGACGCGTTCACGTGCCGAGAATTTTGTTTTTTTTTTCACTGTTTTTCGGGTAATTTTTACGTCCCCGACAATTGTTCCGTAACGTTACGCGGCATGTGATCACTGTCCGATACGCGTATTTAACATTTCCTAAGCAAAGCGACGATTTTTGAAAAAATTTCTAGAATATAAAATACGTATAGGAAAATAATATCGGTTCAATTATCTCGCGTGAAGACTACATAGAGGAAGAGGGGTATATATAATAGGGCGCAGCGGTGACTGATGAGATTTGGTCTTAGGCTATTCCCACGGCGGTGACGACAAGTTTTTCGTACATCGCGTGTTCGGTGATTTCGTTTAAAAAACGTATATCGACCACACGGTGGCAAGAGCCGTGTGAACAAAATACATACTCGCGTATTATAATATACATATATGTGTGTGTGTGTGTGTTAAATACACACACACACATACACGTCAGACACACATAATAAAACGGCACGCCATCAATCGGCTACTGGTTTGCCACTCGTTTTATTTTTTCTAAACGCACATCCGACGATTATGTACATGTGCCCTGTGTGTGTGTGTGTGTGTGTGTGTGTATGTATATGTGATGTGTGTGTGAGTGTGTGTATAATTTTTTTTTTGTCAGTCTTTATTATATTATATTTAGACGGACGTCAGGGCGCGAGAGTGACGTTTAAAAGTATTTATTGTGTATCGCGCTTTTATATTATTATTATTATTATATTATGCGGGCGGCGAGAAAGATATAGAAAACGAGCTAGAAAGAATAAATATATATATATAGATAGATAGATAGATAGAAAAGGGCGATTTAATCGTTCGGGAGATTTCACTCAGCAATGTATATATATATATATATATATATATATAGTATTTAGTATCTCCTAGTAGTAGTAATAGCAGCGAAGAGAACATTTAAGGCACTAACACACACAAAAGAGGCCTAGTCATCCCGCGAGACGACGATGGCGGCGGCGGCGGCGACGGCCGGTCGAGTGCCTTCCTTCGCGCGTCTCGGGGCCTGACGAAATAATCAGTTCGGTTCTATACAAATGGTAAAATAATCTTAATACACCGCACGCACGCACAATACGTGTAAGATAAAAAGAAGCGTTTCTACCGTGTGAAAAGCCGCCTACGATGTCCGAAATATTAATACGTTATAATATATATATACATACACGACGGGTGTCTAAATCGTTTTTTAATTGTGCCCCGATGGGTATAACGACTCTATCGTTACGCGGTGGAAATTCGGAGACGGTTCTATATAATATAATCGTAATTTAAGGTACACAAATCGGGTTCGACAAAAAACGAATTACCGAACCTTTAATAATACGTATTCGTATTTAATCGTCTATACGTCTATACGAAATATATATATATATATATATATATATTCGTAGTTACAAACTATTTTCGTTATTTATAACGTCAGATATCAAAATAAAAACGAAATTTTAGGCTCGAACTCGAATTCGGTTATATATATATATATATATGAAAATAGTCGGAAATCGGGAGGATTCGGAGGGATAAGCAGCCCCTCGTATATTCTAACAACCCCTTCGAAATAACGTCGTATTTTTATTTAGTCGGGCGGCTTAAAGCGTTTTTAACATCCGATACTTCGATAAATATTTTATACGAAAGAAAATTATCAAAAAATAACGACAATTTTGCTCCGTGTAGTTTTTATACACGCACTCGTGTATCGTACGGATTAAACGCGAACGACTACACGTCTAACATATATAGTTTGGTAATCGAAAGGTGTTCGATTAAATTTTTTTTTTTCAAATTATATATTCGAACCCGCGTAACTGTCACGAAGACAGCGATTAACGATTTCGTTAGATTCGGTCGCTGGCAATTTCAACTTGAACGTCGAAAAACGGTTTCCGAAAACCGAAACGAAGAAATGATTGAACAATAATAACGTCTAAAATCGTTAACGTGTAACGCTCGACGTTTCCGAATCGAACGGACGCATTCTACGGCACGTTCAAATATAAGCCATCCCCGGTAGGGTCTCGATAAATATAAATCGTACGACGTGTCGTGTCTGACTGTTCGTGTACAAGTTATTGTTAATCGTCAAAATCGCGAACCAATTTAACAACGCGTTCCGTTTTGAATCGTCCGAGCGTACGAATGAGTTAGACGGCACGATTTGTCGTTGAATAGCGTCCCCGTTTTGAAGCAAGGCGGAATATATATTACGTTAAGGCCAGAATCGCGGAAACGCCACGCGTTAAACGTTTAATGGATCTTAAATAGTAAACCGGTTTTCGCGCGAGAATTTTCCGATAATTTTCATATTTTCGAGCATATAGTCTCCGTAGAGTATATGCGGTTGTTTACGCGCGTCAATGAAACCACGTTTACGATATTATCAAACGCGATAACCGAAATACGAATCGTTTTTTTTTCTTTCTTTCATACGGCATATTATGAAATTTTGTGGCAACGTTTATATAAACGCGTATAAAATTATAAATTATAAGATAGATATAAAAATAGAAATAGAATAAAGTGACTGCGACGCACGTCTCTAGCTCTAAAGGTAAAATTCCAGCCTACTTGGCTAATCGTGTACCTCTCTCTGTCTACTTTGTGTAGTCCCACACTGTCCCTCCGTCGTACTTTGTTACGGGCCATATACATCAGCGACGTGTTTGATGGTTCGGACCTGCCCACACTCGCCGAGTGGCGTTATCTATCTCTTGTTTTCCATTTACGTAAAACGAGATTACATTTTCCCCCTTATTGTTCCGATTCGATTGAAAGCGATCCACATCGCACGCGGCCGTTCGAAACTTGCAACTCTCCGAATCAGATCGCTGACGAGAACGATGTTCGATCATAACGGACGAAGGCGACGTACGTATACGGTATTTCCGAAACGGTACAACGAACGAAAAACCGAACGTTAATTCGCAAATTCGCGAACTATTGAAACGGCGAACGTACCGTTTCTCGCGCGCGACAATTTACGCGTGCGTGTAGTACACGCCGTTCGCGCGAGTGGCGTACGTTTCTGGCGTCAAAGAAAACAAGTCCTCAAAGGGATTCCTGACGTACGATATATATTTTGTACGAAACGCCCATATTTCACGCACGTCACGCGTATATTGTCCTTAAGTAGGCGTACATATACGTACGTACCGCGCGTTCTTTACGTATTATACATACATATGTAATGTCGTCTCAGGGAGAAATCCGACACTGACCCATCCGTGTACTTATTCCATAAGACGGCTAATAATTTACACGCCGGGTTAATAAATCACGCGCGAACGCGTACACGCCGTACGGAAAATTACGCGAATTTACATTTAGACGTTTTAAACGGGAATAGCGAGCGTGTGTAAGAAATATGACGGAGAACTTTTTAAACCGCGCAACGGCAAGTGCGATGTATCGGGTGTATTCGTTGTACGTGTCAACGTCGGCCAAAATAGCTCGAGAGATGTTTAGGCGCGCACGGACGGCGGCGACGTAATCGCGTGTCAGCGTTACGTACGTTCGAACGCCCGTGTTTTCGTACGCGAACATATATTCCGGTTAGGAACGCCCGTACGGTTACCGTCGGCTCGGTCCACGAGCTCGAAGGTACGTGTTCGAACGCGACTTACCGTACAAACGAACACAATCACGTGCCCTTTATTATACCGTCCATTTTGAAATTCCGACAAACCGTCGTACGACTATAACGCGTTTATTCCGTATTTACGTACGCGCGCGGGTCCCCGAAGATGCGTGGAATTTTCGTACCGCGGTCCGTACAATGTCGGTATGTACCTTACACGCGTGCGCCGTAAATATTACGATCAACCCCCACCCCTTCCGCCGGTCAGTTTCGGGGTTATTAGCCACGACTATAGCGTACCGGCCAAGTCGGACACGGACGAACGTACCACCGCGTCATTAGCAGCGGACGGTAATCATCATACGGCTATATGACGCGCTTAGTTCCGTCAAAATCGGCCGACCGAAAATGAATAACAACGATTATTGTTACGGGCTTTACGTATAGAAATACCGTACGCGCGATATACGTTCGTGTAACGCGATGGCGAATTGAGAGAATATATTCCAACACACCCACCCACCAGTCCTTTCCGTCGAACCGAAACAGCTACAAGTACAACGCGCGCGTATTATATTTAAATTACACGATAATTATCGTTCTGATGGATATATATTAACGGCCAACGAACGCTCGTATACGATACGTAATTTGTCGACGTTAATACGTTCGTTTCGATACGTATATCGTAATAGCGATTAAGTTCAACGATTTAACTCTAAAACGATTACAATTGTCGAACATAAACGAATTGTTCGCCGAAGTTACCGCGTTTAAAATTATTTCGAAAAGAAATTGTGCGAAAGCGTACACGATCGGTAATTGGAAATTCAAAAATGAACTCTTAAATTGTTGGACAACCGGAGACGCGTAGCCTATGTCGATTATTTAAAAACGTGTTAAAAACAAAAAATACTACGAAAACGATCGCGAAATCGAACAATTTGACGTACAATTGGAATTTCGTACGTCGTACCTATTAGCGAGAAAACTGTATATCTGTAAAAACAAAAAACAAAAGCGAAAACGAATTGTCGCCTACAAATTCGCAAAATAATTGTCCCTAGGTCCAGTGGCGTTCTAACGGGGGGGGGGGAGAATAACCCCCTCGAAATTTTTAGGAAAAATTAATTTCTTACGAGACGTATATTTTCAGATGATAATAACGAAAAACTAAAATATGTTTAAACTTCAATACACGTTATAATATAACGTGTTCGTTAAAAATGAATAATTTATTAAAGTTTATGACGTGTCCTCTTTCGTTAGGGTCGTCCGATTTATTTATTTAAAAATTAACCCCCCCCAAAAAAAAAATTTAGGTCATAGTACGCCACTGCCTGGTCCGAAGTACTGCCTACAGGATTTCCGGGCCAGTGAGAGTATTGCCGATACCGTGAAAAAAAAAAAAAAAAGTACGCCACTGCCTAGGT
>JAIPRN010005006.1:0-12326 GCA_025469175.1 Geopemphigus sp. TES_GeoC_2020
ATATATATACACGCACACACACACACACACACACGCACGCGAGTTAAAAAGAAAGAAAAAAAAAACCCAGAGGAAAATAACCCTCTGGCGGCGGCGGCAAAAGCGCGTATATAAATGTGTGTGTGTGTGTGTGTGTGTGCGGGCGCCCGCGCGCGAGTCGAAGAACGAAGGAGAAGAAGGACTGCAGATAGGGATGGTGGCGGATGGGAATGGAAGAATGAAGGAAACTCCCGGTATATCCTCGGCCATTTGTATTCAGACGGGGATAAACCCGGGAAAACTGAGGCCGTTAAAACAAACTGCCGTTTGGTATTGCCGGAATAACTTATTTTTCCTTCAGGGCAAGCCAGTAAGTTATAATAGTGACGGTTCGTGTTTGTATACACACACACACACACACACACACACACACACGTGTATATATATATACGTCCGCAGAGTGATACCGTGTTGCAGAGGTAGGTGGGAGAGGGGAGGGATAAGAAATAGCGCAAAAGTCTTTTTAGATATCCGACGGGCGTACAGAAGAGAAAAAAAAAATATATATATACGACCGTAATAAAGGTTCATCCCTTTGTTCTTGGGCGTTCTTTTGAATACACGCGCACCAATATATATATATATATTCGCGTATAACGGCCGTTATGAATATTCGATAGACCGGGCGAACGTGTATTCAATATTTCAGTAGGTAAATAGCGTGTCTCGTATGCGTGCGCGGTATTGTACACGGACGGATCGAAAACGACGAGTCGTCAGCAAACGCGTTTCGGGTGGCCATCTTGGGTTTCGCCGTGGCGCGTTTTTCCGTTCCTAAGTTCGCCGTTCCAATCAGTCTCCCCCTCCCCCATCCACAACGTATATTCGCCAACGGTTCCCAGCGCGTAAATATTCCGCCGACTCGGAATCTATAGACCGACGCACGTGTCGCGCGAATTATATTTTTCTGACGAGTCTGTTGTCGGCGTTCCTCGCCACCGAGTCGTTTCCGAATTCGACCGCTAAACTCCTCCTACAGATAATCACCGTACGTACCGAAACGCGCCCGTCGTTATTATATCCGAGCGTGTTGTTCATTGCTGTCGGCCCATTTTGGTGAAAATCTCACGACCGACCGACGTTTTCGAAATGTCGACGGGACGACGGGGAGCGAGAGCGTAGTAAGACATTTTTCCTGTATAGCCGACAACACGCTACTCAGTACGTAGTTTTACCCGGCGTGAGACGAAATTTGTTTCGTAAACGCTCGAAATTCGATGTTTACGAAAGGCGTGTCCGATTTATATAATTCGCTAATATTATAACGTTCCGGCGTACCCGACGATGCGAATGAAGGTCATCTCCCGGTCGGGCTACGGGTTTTTGTTTAGTATATATTCGCCTTATTATTTATATCTATCGTTACGTAAAGCGGCAATAATCGTTTTCGTATAATAAATAAAAGAACTCCCGAGTCTGAAAATGGTTTTTTTAAATATAATTTACGTTTTTATTTTTAACAAACGCGAAATATAGTAACGTTTTGCTGCTCGTTGGTTCAGATATATACGTGATCGCGTACGTCTTATATAATAGCGTTAAAAGGTCACGTCGGACGGCCAGCTGTTCGTATTTTTTGTCCGTTTCGTTAAACGCTATTTCCTGTGCGCCTAATACGTGATTTACGTACGTTTTTTTTCTTTTCGTTACCGAACCGTCGAGGACGTTCAGAACGCCACGAAATAACTATTCCGTTCCGACAGGGTTGACCCTATTTTCGGAAACGTTTATCATTATTGAACACGCCGGTGACCTAAACACTCGCGAACGAAGATCACGGACCGAAATATGTTCCGTACAATGGACTTATTATATGGAGACTAATTTCGACGGTCGTCACGGGGTTTCTAGTTCCCCCCGTGACAAATCACTATAAATTACGAGCGAGAATAAACGTTATTCGTGTTTTCTGGTCAATTCGACGCGTATGTGACCGCACGTTTACAATATACATATATATAACTGAAAACGAAAATATAACGAACCTAGTCTATTAACATGTGGCGAACGTGCGTGAATCACGATGGTATAACCAAACTACTCGAAACGTCTTTTTGGATAAAATGACGTCGATTTTGGTTTTCGTTTGTACCGGGGAACGCGTCTTCGGTTTTCGTCGTTTTATTAAATACGCGTAGGCGCGAGCGGTGGGAATAAGCGACGGATACCGCCGCCGTAGTCTGTGTAATTTTAAGACGGGACCGATTTTTCCGTAAGAACCGGAGAATGGTAATATATTATAAACGTCGGTTTTATATAGTAGAATCGTTCGAAAATCGCCGTTAATCACGGCGAAAACCATCCCGGGGAAGGTGAGACGTACTTGCACGTCACTTGACCTCAGCGATGTAATACCGTTCGTATATATTACCCGACGACATTGTGGCGTTGTCAACGATTCCCGCGACGGTTTGTGTTCGTGCGTGCGTGTTTCGTCCGACCGTCGGGCATATCTAAACGTACGCGCACGGCGTAGAACGTTTTAGTTTTGAAATCGCTGTCGTGTTTGGCGAACGCGAAAATCGACAGGGAAAATTCCGGCACCCTCTGGCGACGGCGGCGATAATAGGCGAACGACGGGATCGGTTTAATTTACTTACGCGTACGATAGCGTCGCGGTTGTATCGGAATTTAATCGAACGAAACGCCCGTCGTTTTTTCGTAAAACAGAGAGAGAGAGAGAGAGCGAGAGAGCGCAAGTTGGCGGGATAATTTAGGTGGACGGGTTCGATTTTTTTCCACGTCGGACGGTGACCTGCCGACGGAGTTCGCGCGCGTGTTGAAAATAAGCGTATATTGTATTTAAAACGATTCCGAATAGAACGCCGGGCGTTGTAATTGTTTATATAACGATACGCTTTTATACGAATCGACTTTCACCGCCGTTATCTGATCAAAGATATTCCGAGTATTCGGTCCGATACGAGAATTTCAACGATACGCTAGAATTCTCCGTATATATTATTATTATTATTATTATTATATACCGGAGCGCGTAACGGTTCCCGAGCTTATTTTACGAGTCGTTTAACTTTGCGACTGCGGCGGCGGGAGGTTAGTTTAGAATATAATTCTATGAAAAAGGCCGAGTTAGGAAACACCGTTCGGGAATATAATTCCGTTTATACGGTGACTCGTTTCGGGACGCGCGAACTATTGGACGGCCGTACTAGCTGACGTTGGTTGGAAAACGGCCGGCCGGTGCGCGCGCGCGTATACGATACGCGTATGTAGTATAAGCAGATACGATCGTCGGACGGTAAGCCTAATCCGTAATCGCGTTGCCTGCGAAAATTGAATTGACCGTTCCGGAATCCGATACGAGCCCGCGAATACGATCGTTAGACCGATTGGATAAATGGCACGGGCGAACGGCGCGCGGTCGTCCGTACTTGCCGGTGACCCCTAGTGGGGTGGAGGGAGAGACGAAAAAATTCTCGCTTACCGTTCACAATACTACGACGATAGAGCGCCAACGCGCCTCGCGTTGTAGTGGCGTCCGGTACTGCGCGTAATATCGCGCGTCGTCCACGTCCCTCCTATCCGTTCCACGATCGTTTTATCGATTGACGGAAATTCGCTTTTTCGAGAATTCCGTCTCGCGTGTAATTCGAACACGAAACGCTCTACGACCGTTTTTTGGGTGCCCGTTTGGCGGATATGGCGTTTTGACGGGGAACGAAAAGGATCTAACCCAATATCAATCGCGAGCGAAAAATCGTTTCTAGCGAACGTAGAGCGTCGGACAAAACCGTTGTGTTTACCGCGCGCGCGCGATATTCACAGGTTTTTCCGCGGCGTTCAAATTGAACACCGGTTGGGTTCGTCCGAAGACTATTTTTGGGTGCGTTTGACGGCCTTTGCGTTTCATTTCGTTCAGGCGTGATACCGTCTAGGGAAACGGTTCTAAAAATTTTTCGCGAAACTCCGTATGAGAAGTGATGAACAATAATAACGTTCATCGGTGGGCCCGATCCCACTGGATTTTAAGATCGGGAACAATTCCGACAGATTCGACTAGGGGTAGGTAACGTATTCGGTCCGATATGACCGAGAATACCCGGGCGCGGTGTGAATGACGGCGCTCGTTACTTGCCGGACGCCCCAAATACGTATTATTCCGGCCGATTTGTATCGGTCGTCTCGCGGGTTCGATACGGGTAAATTTTCTCGAAATAATAACGTCGCGTAATCTTGGTTTTTGGCCCGAGGAAACGCGCGGTATAAGTTAGGTTATATATATATATATATACGTATACAAACACACTCACGCGGTGGTACGTAATATATTATTATTATCGTCACGGTCGAGATAGGCGCGAGACGCGCGAAGTCGCCGGGGAGAGAAATCGCGCAATTACGCGTATATGGTACGACGTAATGTACCTCCTTCGAGGTGGGGGGGGTAGAGGGATAGAGATGGCGCGAACGAGAACCAGAGAGAGTGAGAAAACCAGCGCGTGCGGGCTGGGAACGGACGAAAAGCTTTTCGGAAACGCATTAAGATAGCAGCGGGCCCCGTGCACCACCTAAATCCCTCGGGCGCGCAATGACGTGTGATACGGCCCGCGTATACCCGGGACTTCTGGCATCGCACAGCGCCCGCCCGCCCGACAACACGTGTATATATATATATATATATATATAAGTACGTAAGCGGCAAGATGAAGTTCTCTACCCGAACGCCTATTCGCCCCTCGCCAACGTCTCGTCGTACCCTCTCAAGCGTCGTATACGCGCTCACGTGCGTGAGTGCGTGCGTGTGTACTTACGCGGTAAGAAGAACGGCGCGCGCGTCGCGTACACCCTCTTTCGCGACCTTAAAACCCACTCTCAACCCCGGCCACGTCTCCCGCTGCGAACGAACCGTCTGCGATATACATACATACGTCCGTACGTACACGGCGTCCGCGCCGTTCCGAACGTCTCCCGCGCCAGCGTATAATACGAGCGCGCGCGCGCGAAAATCGATAAGCGAACCTTTCGCCCGGACCGTATCTCGCGCGCGTTTAACCGGCTGTTGCTGTACCAGAGCGGAACGACGGGAATAGGCGACTCGCGAATATATATATATATGGTCTATATCAATAGTACGCGCTTACCCGATTTGCGTGCGCGCGCGCGACAGTGAAATAAAAACGACCGTCGCAACGCGCGAACGACCGATGTTTTCAACCCGTGGTCGTCTGCTCGACGTTATTGGCGCCCAAACGCGTGATTACGGCGTTGAGTACGCCGTCGCGTGCGAGCCCATTAACGCGATTTTTTCCTCTATATATATTTGTTCGGCTCCGAACGGCGCGTACGTTCCACTATTTTGCGCGGAATTTTCGGTAAAAAAATTCGAACGGAAACCGCGCTTACCACCTAACCGTCGTAACCGCGGTATATTATATAGGCGACCTCGAAAAGTCATACCGTTTACGCGGCAACTCATATTTGCCGCCGACATCTTTCAGTCGACGCGAATGACCGCGAGAACGCGTTCGGCATTTTCCATTTGCCGCCGTACGTTACGGTATATATGTGGGCGTGTAAAACGAACGATACCGTCGCTATTATCGGGATACTTTTAGTAATTCCAGTTACGGTGTCCGGTGTGACGGAAAATGAACGTGTTTTTTTACGTTATACCGCCCACGGTTTTTTACTATACTACATGGCGGATAGGGTTCGTATCGAACGTTTAACGAGCATTTTACGTTCGGCTCGCGACAATTGTGACTTAACGGTTTCGAGAGAAAATATTACTCCGTGCACACGGACATCCTGTCCCGATTGTACTTTAAACGCGTTTTCGTCTGGAAATTAGCGAAATTATCTTTAGGAACACGAGAAATTACTTAATAAATTCGAACGTCGTAAAGCGTCCCTTTTATCAGCGATTTTTTTCCGATCATAATAAACTCCTCGAAACCTGTTTGCCGTCCGGCTGGCGCGCGTGAAAGACAACTTACGTCGATCACGGGCGAGTAAAAGAATGATCGGCGACTGACTTTAACGTTAATAAAACCCACGAGGAAAGGCAAGTGTGTATTGTATTTGAAAGAAAGCGGTAATTCGGAACGGGAGATGGAAGGAATATAATATATACACCCACCGTAATCGAAAGTCGAAGTATAGACGTACTCCGTATACGGTCGTTTGTCGAAATTGAAAATAATCCGTTCGTAAACGGCGTATGCGACGGACACACGGCCGATTGTCGACGAATTATCGTACGCTGGCCGTAAGAAAAGTAGACGACGATCGCCGCGCGTAAATCTAAATAGCTCGAAATATAAATAGTTTCTTCGTCGGGAAATTACATTGTCCCGCGTCGACCGAACGAATGTTTGACAAAACGGCCCCGTCCACCGAACGTGTATCTAACACGTTTTCTGTTCGAAAAGACGTCCTGCTACTCTCGCGTTTCGCGGCGACCATCGTACGACATGGGACTGTACGAATGTTTCGCATAGACACGACGATCGGCTTCGGTCGTTTGGACGGTTTTCATACACATCGGCGCCGCCGTCTTCGGGTTATTACGTCGGCAAAATGAATCGCCGCCGATAATTCGGTCCGTCCCGGGTCCTCGCGTACGTTACGCCGGGCGGACGCTAGCCCGGAGAAAGAGATCACTACACTCGCGCGTATATATATAGTTCGGCGACGGTCGATTTAATAATAACAATGTCGATAATAATAGTTACGGTAATAGTGGTAATAAACGTAATGGAAACGCGCGTGTTACGGATGACGCGCGCGGTACGCAATTTCGTCGACACGACGCGGCGGTAATATAGAGCCTAACGCGTATATGCGTGTACGTATATATATATACACACGCGTAAGTAGAGTAGTAGTAGTAGTAATAGTGTAGTAGACATTATACGGAGAGCAAGTAAAACGTGCGCGCGTACGTATATAAAAGCGGCGAAACGCGAAACGTTTACGAAAATTGGCCAACGACGTTGTTACGAGAAGGACGAGCCCCGGGCGCGCACGTTGCGCCGCAGTCGCCGTTTTATATTCCGGAGTCCTTAATGAAAACTCCCAACAGACATTCCGACGACGTGTCGACACGGTCGTATACCCTTTAAACGCGATTCCCCTCCCCCGTGTCCTACACACACACACACACACTGCGCGCGTGCAGAAGAATCGTCGTCGCTTTTATCGTCACGTTTACACGGATAATACGCGCGTGTGTGTGCACGGCTCGTACGTACACGTAAAGACGTGTATTACGCGCGTGTACCGGGCGGCGGGGACGGTAAAACGGCCCGGGTAGGTACGATATTATTACTTACGAGGACGCGACCGGGGCCCGGGGAATAAAGTCGCCAACGAACTCGCCGTAATCCGTCGCGACCCGAACGACGAAACGAATCGTGTTCGCCCGGCGACGCGTCTGTCGGAATACTTTTCGGAAATCGCGGCGCGTGTTTTTCCGGTCTCGACATTTCGAAAATATATAAACACGAGCCGTACGGGAGACGCCGAAACCGAGTCCGCCGCTCGCTTATGGTAATACGTAACGCGGCGTTCTATAATTAACCACGCGCACCCGTTACCGTCTGGGTGGGGGGAGGGCGCGTGAACGTCGTACGTGTATAACATTATAGAAACGACGAAAGTTTATACTGCCGCCCCTCCCCAGTGTGTATAGAACGCGAAACGTGTTTGATTCTTGACGTTTTACGCGATACGAAACGTATCGATAACGCGCGACTACGGATCGTCGCGCCGAAAATCGCTAGCCGACTGGGGCTAACCGCGCTCTCGGTTGTCGACGCCAACGGAAACGTTCGTTGTACCCGAAAATGGGACCTAACCATTTCGCCCTCCCCGCCCCCACCGGCGCCAATAAAGCGAATGTGTCGACGACCGAGCGACAATTGTCGACCGCGTTCGCGGTATTCCCGTACAAATATATGTGTACGAATAATTCGAAAAGGTTGGTACGAATACGACGAACGATAAAAACGTTTTGTTTCGCGTCGGCGACAATTATTGTCGATGTATAAGTTAACGATGTGTTCCCTCCCCCCTGAGCATAAAGTTTTGTTTCACGAATTTATATATATACGCATAAATCGATATACCCGATCGGGTTATCCGAAAAACCGCGCCGGGAACGATAATACGCGCACAGAAATGTTACGAGATAAGTCGACCGTAATATAACGATAATGGGTATTGTATAATAATATATATATATATACACGCGTATATGGATTATATGGAATAAAATCGTTCGTAAATTCGTTCTAAGCGCGTCGATTTTATCAAAGTTATTATTTTACGCAGCTCGTTTTCGTAGTAAGACGAAAAACTACGCGTCTGGTTTTCTCCGTCCGTTTCCTCAATTTCTCGATTCGCGACGAATTTCCCCCGTCGTGTAGGAAAACCGCCGTACGCCACGCGGGCTCTCGTCACACACATACGTGGCGGCCCGTCGTCAATGTCACTTTGTCGACGACGCTTCTTCGGTACACCGTTTTCGATGAAATCGTCGTGTCCGTTTAACGAAAATCCGCGTCGGTTCCGAACAATAATTCCGCGCGATTCGAAACCCGCGATCCTCGGATCGTCCCGTATGCAAAAAACGGTCCGAATATTCGCCGAAGAACGTGAAATCAATCCGGGCGCGCAGTCGCCGTTCGAATCGACTACGCTTGACGTGACGGTTGAGAATTCTTAACGGTAATCGCCGTCTCGTTTTCGAAACGCGCCCGTCCTCCGTTCGACGGACCGAACGGACAAAAATGCGACGCGGACAATATGGCGGCAGTGGCGGCGATGGTGGACGCGCTCGTTGATCACTCTGTTCGTCCGAGTCGATACGGTTTCGAGAGATAGATCTCGGAGGTTTCAACGATAGCGACGGTACTGTGGCATATACGCGCGATGTAGACGGACGCACCGCGTCGCCGTCGTTCAGTTCGGACCGCCGTCGCTAGATTGCACGACGTGTAATTTTCGTACCGTTTAAAATCCCGACATCGTCGGCGAAAACTTAAAAAGTCGAAAATATCGCGGTAAGTTCGCGAAACTATTACGATCGTATGTCGTAGTTGAAGAAAATCGTTCGAATCGGAAAATTCGGTCAAATTCTCTCCGGGTAACGGCCGAATTTATAAGTAACTTTCGTTGTTACGGGAATACGGCGATTTTTTTTCAATCGGACGTGCACAATTGTGAACCACGTACAGGTTTTACGACGAAATTGTTCGCGATTTATTCGTCCGTCAACACATATTCGTATAACGATATTCGTAAACGCGACACGCGTCGACGACGAATGCCGTTTGCTCGGTACCTAATTCGTCGCGTTTTTCGAAGTTCCCCTGTGGTTTTCTCGAAAATTTCAAACTCAAAACGCCGTCGATAAAACTGCCGACACATTCGGTTTTCGAAACCACCTTCCTGTAGCGCTTTTGTTCGATACGTACGCGCGACCGTCTCGCCCGCGTCTGATCTATTTGGGGACTCCGACACGTTCGGGTGTTTTCACTAGCGGCACGCCCCGTCAATTGTCCACTCGTACAGTAGTTGTACGCGTCACGGGTTCTCCCGAATTTGTTCTATTTCGATCGGACGTCGTTCGCGATTTTAATCCTCCGCCCGGTTAATACACGCGTACGTCTATTGCGGATTATCGACGCGGTAGTCGATATAATTAACGGCGCGAAACCGATGAGGGGGGTGGGGGATGGGGCGATCGGGAATCATTTTTTTTGTAACGACCGTCGGTCGAAAAAAGGGTCGCGGCGATTCGTTAAATCCGCGAAGACCATATAATATAACGGCGTATACCTACACACATATGTATATATATATATAGTTACGTTTGTGTTCGCGGGTATATTCGGCGCTTTATGGTATTATTTATAAGCGCGCGAATGGACACGAACGAGCGTTTTTTTTTTTTTTTGTATTTTTTATAACGGCTCGAAAAAAGTATCGTCACACCCTTCTACTGGCCATCGCGACATTTCGCGGGTCTCGGATCGTCTCCTATAAACGCGCGTACACCGGCACCGGCGCGTAATATCGCGTTTTTTTTTTTGGAACCACTCCGCTTCCCGTATCGACGCGATTCGACGGGGATGGTTTGGTTAGGATACGCGGATAAACCCGGCCCGAGTACTACCCCCGCGTTTATCGGCGTATCCTCCCCCCCAGCCGCCGCCGTTCCACCGTTTTTATGGGGGTTCGACCTGTGCAATAAACCGGATATACCCGAGGTACGCGCGCCTATATATTTATAGATATAGTCTAGCCCGATGTAAGATATTGATATTGTTATCGTTGCGCGCGTGAAATCCTCCTTTTGAATAGATAAGCTTTTTTCCCGTTCGGAAATAAGGGGAAAAATATCCTAAATAACGCCGCCGTCCGCGCGTATACGGTACGTACACGCCATTATTACGTTACGGCGCCCGCGAGAAATGAAAATTTAAATTTTTAACACTAGCGCGCGCGTGTCGCGCGGTGTATACACGCGCACGTACGTGGTTGTCACAAAATCAAATTTCGTCGTACCCGACGTCCATTTGCATACCAGATTTTCGTTTTTCGCGAAAATAAAACGGTCTATGAATAACGCCCGTTATTCGCGCGCGACTTTAAGAACGTATATATTATATATATATAGACGGCAAATTACGCGAACGGAATTGATAGTAAATTTTAAATTTCAATTTCCGTCATTACAATATTGATAAGCGGAAATTCCCAAAAGTGTTAAAACGTAATGGAGAACGGAACCGAGAAACGGCGCTCGTGCTTGTACACGCTACGATAGAGAAACGATAGAAATTTAATTATTCAATACGCGTACTTAAACCCGCTGGAACGGTCCGTATTATATCCGTACGCGCGTTTTCGGTAGCCGAATTTCGGCGTTTATCGGACAAATACACGCGCGCGAAAATAAAATACTTAATTTACTCGGACGCGCGTGTACCGGTACACCGACCCACGTCCCCCTCACCGGGGCCCCTGTAATAATACGAACACGCGATTTTCCGACCGAAACCCACGATTTATCGGACGCTCGAAACCCGAATTGAAAAACGGATTACGCGCGGTGTCTCTCTTGATATAAATTGACGCGCCGCGGTTTTTAAAATACCGTCGACGCGTATATTGTATTCGTCGACCGAGACGTGTGTGGATTCGACGGCTGCGAAAGAGTTATTACTTCGCCGTGATGTCTTCAAAAATATCTCGTCCAATTATTCCGCTTTACCGTTTACATACTTAGGTCACCCATTGTAAACGAAATAATTAAAACAATATTCGTCACCGGTACGTTATTTAGGTTGATATAACGAGAACGATCGGTATATGTGTAATTCCGTTCAATCGTCGATAATCGCGAACGATCATTACGATAGGCTCGCGAAATCGCTATAAAAAAAAAAAAAACCAAACGATTTCACGTTTCGAAGGCGACGACCGTTTGTTTCGTTTATTTAAGCCGTTCTCCGTTTCGTCGTCCGTAAACGCTCCGCCGGACAACACCAGCGCGAGTGTCGCTCGTTGGAAATCGGACGTAGTTTTTCCGTACGGCGTTTCAAAAGTGGGGGGAGGGGTAGTAGTTATTCGATAAGTTTTCGCGTTATCGGCTGTCGAGCGACTTCGACTCGACGTTCGACGTTTACGACGAATTATATTACCTATACTCGCGTGAAGTAGTAAAAAAAAGCGATTTACCAGTAGTATTCGGTATTTTCGCTACCACGTTACCACCCCTCCGAGTTATTTTCGAGTAAATCGAATGGCTTTCGGATTACTTCACGTAGTATATATATATTCTCAAATATTATCGTCGGATCAATTTCCGAAAACGTCCACGGAACTCACGGTTTTCGACGATAATTACTCGCCGAAGAAAACGCGCGTTCGCGTCTATCGCGAGCAGTGGCGTACTTAGACTTGAATTTCTGCAGGGGGGAGGTAGGGGTTAATTTTTAAATAAATAAATCGGACGACCCAAACAAGACACGTTATAAACTTTAATAGATTATTCATTTTTAACGAACACGTTATATTTTAAAAAGTTTCAAAATATTTCATCGACTAAATAAATATACTAAATAATATAATATCGTAAGTAATTAATTTTTCCTACACATTTTTGAAAATGGGGGGAGGTTATCCGAGTGGCCGTGGACGGCGAAAATTGCGCCATCTTGGTTGTATCGTTCGGATCGGTGCGTGTAATGGCTGAAACGAATAGAATCGCGTCGGAGTGTACCGAACCGGACTGGCGACGGAAACGCGCGCGTATT
>JAIPRN010005007.1:0-12324 GCA_025469175.1 Geopemphigus sp. TES_GeoC_2020
ATATATATATATATATATATATATATATCGTCCCCGGGATATTTATCACCCGTTCAAAATGAATCCGGCGAAACGAACGAAAACGTAAAACACAAATCGAAAAATAACAGGCTAGCGGCGTATTTAATCGTCGGAATCATTAGACCGTTATTATTTCGAATACGCGTCCACTGTTCGTCGTTTCCATCACCGTATTCCGGGGACCTTGTCGTTCTAACATCGTCGTTACGAATTCAAAAACATTTCGCGTCACGCGTATTTATAACGCCCAAAGCGACGTCTAACGGGAGAAATTTCGTCCAATATTTATGCTTAAATTTGTTTGTCGATCGCCGAAATCCTACGCGTCCGCCGTTACGCGTAATATTTATAATTATATATATATATATATATATATATATATATATATGTATACGGTCGCGTACGCGCGTGAACGACGACGACAATAATAATAAAAAAAAAAACGTCGCGTTTTTCTATCGAGACGGCCCGACGTAATCGGCAAAGACGAGGTTGTTTGTCGACGGCGCACGTCCGCGCCAATACGGTGAAAACACGAGGCCGAAAACTGCGTCTCGAAAATTTGGAAAAAAGTAAACGACATAGATTCGTTGGTCGGTTGTACGCGCGCCGCCGTACAACTACCGGGACACCACTACCCGGCCTTCGCCACCACCACCACCACCACCACCGTTACAATCGTCACACCGTTTGGAACCGGCACCGGTGGTACTTAGGCACCAAGGTCGACTAGAGGACACGCGTTATATAATATCGTCGACCGTAGTCGCCGGCGCGAACAAAACCGCCGGTACACGAAACGAAAAATACTCCGGCGCGACGGTTCGTGTATTACGCGTATATTTTTTATACGGCCGTCGCGGTATATTCGGTCGGCGAATCGCGCGCGTACTGTTGCGAAGTTTGTATTCGCGTAGGGTACACGCGGCTTAGAGAGCACATTTTCCGCACAACGTTTCGGGATTTCGGTTCCGGACGGCGTAAACCGAAAAACGTTTTCCAATAAACGGCGTACACGCCCCGGTCGTCGATTATACCGTTTTCGGAATCGCACCGTGTCCGCCAGTGGCGCACTAACGGCGTGAAGGGAGTGTAAAAAAATCCCCCCTCCGGAAACTTTTAGGAAAAACTAATTTCGTAAGAAACGAATAATCCATTAACGTTTATAACGCGTCTTGATTCGTTCGGGTCGTCCGATTTATTTAAAAATTAACCCCCCACCCGGCCCGAAATTCGGGTCTAAGTACGCCATTGATGTCCGCGCATGTTTCCCCTCCACTGACCATTGCCGGTGCCGTGTACGATAGTTTAAGTACTCCGCGTAATTAGCCTCGCGCGGATCTTTGACGACAACTGTCGTCGCGTCGTCGTAACTACGACGTCGACCGATAATTAATATTCGATCACAGAACGTCCGAGCGGTCAACAATGGTGGTGGAGGTGGTGGGGGGGGAACCGACAATTTCCCCGGTGATCATTTGGACGCGCGAGCGCGGTGCGTTCCTATTCTGAAACCGGTATAGATTTCCTCCTAACCGTTCGGGCTTTCGGTTCCGAACGGAATGCCGAAACACGTTTTCGCGTACACGCCGGCCGATTTCGGCAGTGGTTGAACCTAAGTCTAGGTTCAGTCTAAAAAGTGAACGAAAAATGATAGCGAACGTAAAAACGAAAAGTGTAAACAGTTCCGACAATTCGACGACGGCGTTTCGATCCGGATTGGCCGCTTATTCGAATATTGTCTCGCGACACATCGTCCGCGTCGTAATTGTTCGATAATCGGGCGGTTCGTCGGCCGCGCTATATTATTTCAGACGTAACGGCCGACGTAATCGACCACTATCCGAGCGTGTGAACCGCCGCCACGGCCGAAACGTTTCGCGATTCCGGCCGCCGGTACACTAACAACGGACGTAAAATATTCGTTAATGGGGACGCCGCGCCATAAAAAAAACAAAATCGTCGTCGTCGTTCGCGTTTCGGGCAACCGACGGCGACCGTGGAATGTAATTTCGCTGGTCCCCGCCCGCACCGCCGCCGCAGGGGGAGCAATAGCGCGCGCGTTTCCACCCCGTTCGTGACGCGCAATACGATCGGACAACGCCGAACCGTTTCTTCATTTGTCGCGTGCTCATCTACTCGGAACGCCACGCCCGGCCGGCGCCTTTTATCGTCGCTTTTACGTTTCCGTAATACGCTTTACGCGCTCAACCAAGCACGGCACGCGCAATAAACGACCGACGGAAATTCGGATCTGCCAACGACGATTTCGAACGATTTCGCGGCTTGATCGGCGAGATCCTCGACGTGCCACTCCGAGTTCGAACGAATGTACACGCCCCATCTCCATGCCCATCCCATAACGAGCGTATACCATTTTCAAAATAAAAACGTATCGAGCGTCCGTATAATAATCACCGGAGAAACTCTCGGATCCCCCTCCCCCCCCAATTGTTGATCGCTCAAACGGTCCGCGATTGGATATTAATTATACATCGTCGTAGTTACGACGACAATCCGCTATTACGCGGTGTACTAATATATCGTACACGCCGCCGCCAGCGCAATGGTTAGTGTAGTACACGGGCGGGACACGATTTCAGTCCGCCGCCCGGTGCGTTATTATTCCGGCAACGGTATAATAACGGCGTCGGAAAAAATGCGCTCGCGGAGACGTTTCAAACGGAATTTCGTCCTAAAAACCGTTCGCGCCTACCGGCCAAACGGACAACGGTCTACAAAATTCGGTGTCGTTCGTCGAAAATTCCGACCATTTTTTAATCGTTAACTCGTATATTTACGTTCGTACACGAGTAACAGGCGTAACGACTCGGACAGATGCGCTTAAAACGAAAGGAACACGTCAATAAGAGTCTAATAATAGGCCGTACGAGGGCCCGACGTCGACCCGGTGCCGCTTTCTTTTACTAGAAAATGTTGGGGACCGCCGTCGGACCGACTCGGAGGTGAATATTTAACAACGGATTTGTCAGGACGTGAAACGTTCCACGCGGTTCTACGAATAAACACGTCTTATACCGGTCGACGGATAATTTTCGCTTATTTCGCGACGCGTACGTTTCGCCGATCGCCGCTAGCAGTCGCCGTAATTACGGAAGTAATTTCTATTATCGATCACGTCAGGCAATAATCGATCGTTTCAACAAGACGACAACGCGCGCATATCGCGAGACGCGTGTTCGAACGATCGTTTCTTATTCGTTTTTGTACGTTCGAAGCGGTGGCGTACTAACGGAGGGGGGACAACCCTCCAGAAAAATTATTTTCTCACGAGACGTATATTTTTAGTTAATAATAACGAAAAACCAAAACATTTTTAAACTTCGATTCACGTTATTAAATTTAACGTGTTCGTTAAAAACGAATAATCCATTAAAGTGTATAAATGCGTCTTGTTTCGTTCGGGTCGTCCGATTTATTTATTTAAAAATTAACCCGCCCCGAAATTCGGGTCTAAGTACGCCACTGGTTCCGAAGTGATTAGTACAAACGATAACGTTTAGTTCACGTTTCGGATTCATAACGCGCGATTAGAGGACGGACAATTCGAAATTCGTACAATTAACGCGCGTTCACGAACTATTATATCCGCCATATACATATATATATATATACACTCGGCTGACGTAAAAGACGTTTACAATTACCGTTCTCCGAGTATTAAAAAAAGATTGTAAAAATATATGCGTGTACACGAGTAAGTAGAAATTTGAAACTGATCGAAATTTCCGTTCTTTTCGTAACAACCTAACGTTGTACGAGGTATAGATAAACGTGTTATCGAAACCTAAAAATACGTAATAATTTCGTTTTATATTTGCGCGAGAATTGGCTCGTTACAAATCCGTACCCTAATCAAAGTCGATTAAAACTGGGAAGGGGAGAGGGATTCGTTTTACAGTTCGTAAAATAAGATAATCGTCACTGGCGCCGTAGCTGAACGATTATGAGTAATTCGAGCACGAAACGATTAAAACGTTCGTTTTTTTCGCCCGTGTTTCGGCATTCAGTTTGTATGAGTTTGTATGCGAGTACCTACCGTCGAACGTAACGCGTTGGTTGATACACTGGCATTTAAAAAACCGGAAATGCGACGACCGTCGGCCGCGTTCGTTTCCAGGTTTCGTTCGTTTACGCCGACGCCTATTTACACGCGTAACGTTTATAAACGATCGTACTCAACGGTCCGACGCGCGTATTATTACAATTCGCCGTGGCCTTTGGGTAATACCGTCGGCGGCGTTTCAAATAAACAGCGACGTACAGCAGCGCCGTCGATTCGAACCGTTTCGCGTGTACACGAAATGGCCACCGGTGTCACGAACGGGTGTACGCTGCTTGTAAAAATACGACAAAAAAAAAAAATGATCGAAATTGGTCGCGGGAACGGTCGTTTTTTTTTAACCACAGAGGCGTTACGTAACACGAACTTTCCGAAATGCGCGTCGGACGCCGACAATATTGTCGTCCGGTCGCGGTGCCTTCCATGTCCGCGTGACCGATACCTTCCGGAACGAATCGTTTACGAACGCGCAGAGTTTCCCGAATCGAGAATTAAAAACCGACTCGCGGACCGCGAGACGGATTCTCGTCCGTGTGGTCCGACTGGAACAGTACGTGGCAGGGTGAACGGGCGCGCGTTTTGCCACCGCAGTTTCGTGTCCAACCGAAGCGATTGACTGTGTCGACGGTCCGGTGGAGGAGAAGAAAACGCGCGCGCGACCTTTATTGGCCAACCGATTGCCCACCCGGTGCTCGTCACGGACATAAACCGTTACACGTACCGCGAGCTTCGTCTGATAGTTTAGGCGCGACGCTTACGTAAACGGCGTCAACGATTATCGGCGTTACGGTAAATTTATCTCGACAACAAGTTGCCCCCCCCCCAACCGTAATTCCGTTACCGTTTATCGGTTTTTCGAACTCGCGGTCTTCCGTATCGAAATTGTTCACCAGTCTCGACGTTATCGGTTATCGGCGTACGGTTTTTGTTTGTTCCCCTTACATATTAACGTACGTTCGCCGAAGTCCTTCTCTGATCGATAACAACAACCGGCCGCGATTTACGCGAAATTCGTCGTTTTGTTTACGACGGAGTCGGGACAACGCACATAAACGCGTACCGATACGTTTCTCGCGTAATCTACGGCCGCGTTATCGCGAGAGAAAACATTACGGAAATTATATATATATATAGGAGAAAAAAAACAATTATCGAAAGCCGTCGTCGTCTTTGGCGTTTCCGGGATTTCAAAACGTACGCGCGAATATTATTATTCTCCGCTTTACGGACGTTTTTTTTTTTTATCTTTAGGCGAACTAATCGAAAAACAAATACGACTCGGTTTGGTTGGAAAAGCGATTAAATTCCGTACGGACGAGTTCGAAAACGAACCGTATACGGGCGTCTCGCGTCGTATTACACCGATAGTCGTACAACTACCCCCCTCCCTACATACCACCAATTTACGCGTACCGAACGGCTGCGTTTCAAATAACGATTCGAAAACCACGTGGGAACGCTCGTGAACCGAACCGAAAAAAATTAACGCGCAATTCGCTTACACCACCGTTCCGAACGCACGCGGTTTTCGGTCATGGAGGGGATTCGTCGTTTATACGTTCGCGTTTAGCATAACCTACGTTTTGCGTTTTTTTTTTTTTTGTCATTTTCGAAAGGGCTCCTCCCTCCCCCTCAGATACGTTTCGTTCAGATTTTTCTACACGAACACGTTATATGTTTTTTTTTTTGTACGATAAATATATTATATATATATATATATATATGTATTCGCTACAACATCCCGTCGGATAATGTTATCGAGTTTTTGCGTCGTACGTTTTGAAACGAATCTCTTTCAGTTTACAAGGCTGTCGTTACTCTTCACATACATTTATCCGGAGTATATTACGTGGTAAATACCGTAATTATTCGATTTCGAATAAGCGTTACCAGCCAGAAGTTACTCGTATTTTCCGTCGTATTATTTAACGCAGAAGAGCGCAACTTTTCTCGAAACGTCCAAATCGTTAATGCTAATTATTTATAAATCGTAATACACAAATATACCGAAATCGACGTATTTATATTATTATATGTATATATTTCGACTATTGTTTTTCGACAAGAATTATGTTTTCGAGGGGCGCGAAAAAGCGAGTAACTCGGTGACAACGTTCAAGGAAAGGAACGTATACATGGTTTACCGACGGAACGAATTACAAAATGACTCGTTTTCGCCGTTTATAGTCGCTGACCGGCGTCGAACGTTGCGCACAAATAATACCTACCGTGTTGTAAAAGTATTCAAGACCCGAGTACTTTTCGTACTTAACGTTACTCTTTCGAACGTATATAACGTATATAAATACTCGCCTACGCGATCGACGTCGAAAAATTGGCTTTTCCCCAAATTGCGCCAATTACCGTTCGCGTAACCGAAACGAGATACCGTGTTCGATGTATTCGAAACAGCGCGCGTATAATATTTACCCGAGCTAATCACCAACAACCACCACGGATGGGACTATCCATTTACCCATAACGAACGACAATTTGTGTTCGGGCGTATTCCGAAAAATTCGAAATGAAATAGGTTAAACGCTATAGGCGTGCGCGTATAGTATTCGCGTGGTCCGATACGTTTCGTTCGCGACTTGTACGCGGTCCCGCCTTTTTTACGAATCCTATAGCCGTTTCGACGTATTCGCGCGGAACATGTGGCCGGTTTTTGGCGCGCACGAGCAACGAACGGAACGTCGTAATGTAACGCTACGACGCCCGTTCGGTTAAACGTTTCCTTTCGTTTGGTTTTCGTACCGGCAGAGAGAACGTTCGCTCTAACCTAGACGACCGTGGCGCACGCGTCGCTACGTCAGTGGTTCCCGAGGTCGACTGTATTAGGATAACACGTGTTCGCCGATAAGTACGAAAAACACTCAAGCGCGTGTACGATTATCGTAAGCGTACGCAAAATGCGTTCGAAAAAAACGTCTACGTTACCAGGCGCTAATCCAAAATTGTACGTTGAGCGGGGAGAGCCGAATAAATACGACGTATTTAAATGTTATTCGCGCCAACAAGCATCGCGGATTCTCCAGGAAGACGTTTAAAAAACGTTCGAACGGGAAGTCCCCACTGACCACCTCCGTTGAAAATGCGTTCGCGTATTACGTATAAATAAATGTATATAAACCGCGATTTACGCGTCCGATTTTCTTTTTAACAATTCGAACACACCGTATTCCGGACGTCCGGAGAACGTATTTATCGAGAAAACTCCGCGAGTATTCACGTCGGGGCTACCATGTACGACTTTCCGGCAATCGCGTACGCGCGTGTACTTGCGCCGGTCGTCACGGTGTTGCCCGTTCGGCTTTTCGCGAAGACCGCGGCGACGGTCCGCAAATCAATAACCGTTCGGCGCCCGGCATCATTTTCGTTTACCGCCACCGTTTACCCGACGCCGATCGTGTGTGACCGTCCGTAGTTTATGACAGCGCGTAATTCGATACACTCGATGGTGCGTGCGTTCTGTCGAGTGTAGCGTATTAAACGATACGGGAGGCAAACGCGTATAGAGATTACACGAGCGCTTCAAGAGCAAACCGATCGGGAAATTATTCGGTAAAAATCGCGCGCAATAAACGTTTCGTATTCATCGATAAGACGAATACGACGCGCTGGGGAGGGTATATTAAACGTCGAGCGCGCGTTTACAAAATATTATAACTACTATACGGTTTGTTATCTAAGTTGTAACGCGCGCGCGCACATTTTTATAATACCAAACACTTGTCCGTCTCCAATCGAACCGTCGTTAAGTCACGTCGCCGGCTACGTAATAACGGACGAACGGTCTCGTCAATAAAACGAATATTTCTAGCCGACGGTCGCGTCCCCTACCGTACATTCGGAGAGGAGGGGGAAGGTAGGTAAAACCTCCACCCGAAAATCTTTCGGAAGAATTAATTTCTTACGAGACGTATATTTTTTTTTTTAGTCGATAATAACGAAAAACTAAAAATATAATTTTAACTTCAATACACGTTACGATATAACGTGTTCGTTAAAAACGAACAATGTATTAACGTTCAAATGTGTTTCGTTCCGGTCGTCCGATTTATTAATTTAAAAATTAACCCCCCCCCACTCGGCCCAAAATTCAGGTCCAAGTACGCCACTTGGACGTGACGATGAATAATTCGCCGACACTTCGCACTGGCCCGTATTTCGTGGCGACCGTAGGCCGCAATGGTGTATTATTATTATTATTATTATATATTATTATTATTTATTATGGCGACGTATTTTTTTATGTGAACGACGCTTATAAGTACCTAAAACGCCGCGATTGTTCGAGTATAGACGGCGTATATGTACGTAAGCGTTTTGATGGTTGTAATTCGTTTGATATTCGGATTTTTAACGACGTATTTCGTTTTCGTTCACTTCGGTAAATAAACACGTTCAGCACAAACGAACGCTTCGTTCGTTCGTTTATAGACGACAAAACAAAAAATAAAAACAATTACGTTCGATACGAAAAATTCGAAACGTTAAATAAAAAAGGTATTAAAAATTCCCGCCGTCCGGCGAATTAAACGGCACTAAAAACGCGGTTGTTTCTTTTCGCTATCGTTACGACTGGGAGGTAATTTTTAAATATATCGTTCCGAAATTTTAGGTTAATTGGGGGGGGAGGGAACTGTTTTCAAACCGGAATACCTGTGTATGTGTGTGTACGTCGACGAACACAGACACCGATCGATTCGGACGTTGTTCGACAATGGCCAGTGTATATTTACGCGCGA
Source organism: Geopemphigus sp. TES_GeoC_2020 (assembly GCA_025469175.1). Classification (NCBI taxonomy): domain Eukaryota; kingdom Metazoa; phylum Arthropoda; class Insecta; order Hemiptera; family Aphididae; genus Geopemphigus; species Geopemphigus sp. TES_GeoC_2020. Next base: position 8,857 of record JAIPRN010005007.1, read on the forward strand.
CGCGCGCAATTTCATCGACGGTAACTAGCACGGTGTGTATACGACGCGTATAATTCGTACGTACGCTATGAAGAGTAATAAACGCCGCGTGTTCCGACCTTGGACAAATTGATTCGAATACGAATAACGGGCGTAATACCGCGGCGCGTAGCCGCTAAATATAAATACCGATAGCGAATCCCCCCCCCCGGACCCGCGAATCGTAGACGAGCGGCGCGCGTATTTGCGACGGAAATGGCGTATACCGGGCGATAATTGTGCACGAAACGTGGTCGCGACGCCTAACCTAACCGAATATACGCGCGATAGAAATCGCTCGGGATCAGATCGGTAGACGAATCGCCGGACGTGTACGGATGAACCGGCGAACGAACTTTGTATCGTTTGTATCGAAAATACCGTAACCGCGCGTCGGTCATCGTTGACCTACCGCTGCACGACCGCCGTTTCGTGATTGGTCCGTTCAAATTTACCGCCGTTCGAGTTTTATATCCCGAGGAGATGAATCTATTTCGCCGAGGTTTTTCTTTTCGGTATCGAAAAGTTTTATTTTTAATCGGAATCGACGTACCGGCCGAAGTGTCAGACTTTTTGAACGAAACGGTTTACGATCGAAAAACGAATATACGATAAACGTAAAGAAATCGAAACCCATAGAGACCGCTAAAACGTCGATAAAATAATATCTTCTTCCTCGCCTTAGTTTCCCAGCTATTTGGGATCGACCACCTTGGTCCTCAACCTTCACTTTACCCACATAATTTACACACACACATACACTAGCAGTCCTCATATCACACTCAATCACGAGCAACCACTTCTTCTTTGGTCTTCTTTTCCTCTTCCTCTTCTTCTTTCCACGTTCAATTCCATAATCGTTCCGAATCTTCTCTCCTCATAACATGACCAAACTATCTAAGTCTATTCTCCATCATTTTATCCATAATTCGTCGTTCAGGTTCATCGCTTAACTCGCGAGTGGTCGCCTCCTGTTTAGCGTTTTGCAGTCACGCCGCGATCAATTATTATTTCGTCTTTCGCGCACGCGACGTTCACGAACTCGCGTATGTAAACATGAAGGGGGCGGCCGCCAACGGCGACTTCGGGGCAACGGTTCTCAGGGACGCGAGCAACGTCGCAGCAGTTAGCTCTCGGTCATTCAGCAATGAGGGACGAGACGCTGACTGAATGGATTCGGTGGATCGGCCCGCTAGAATCCCCACCTGCCAACAGTGGCCGTGGATGGACCTGGTCGGTGCTGCCTTCGGATCTGCTGCGGCGGTGGTTTGGCGAGATCGCACGGCATTTCCGCCTCACGCACTTGTTGACGGGTCACGGTTGTTTCGTCGCTTTTTTGCGTAGGATCGGCCGTGCTCCGTCGCCCGTATGTTCGCATTGTGGACACGCCGGATCGGGCAACGCTGAGGAAGACAGCGCGTGCCACACGCTCTTTCGCTTTTAACCGTGAACGGGACGCGCTAGTCCGTCGGATAGGAAGATTCAGCCCGGGCGTTCTGGTCGAACGCATGTTCGAGTCTCAGGTCTACTGGGACGTCATCGTCCGAGTCGGTAATGATGGTGAAGGAAGTCGCCGAACGGGCAGAGGCAAGCTCCTGGCGTGACAACTCCGTCGCGTCGTCGTGACCGCATGTAAAGGTAAGCGGCTAGGCCGCTAAATCGGCGAAGAGGTTTATATTTTTTTTAAACTTTTGTAAAGGACGCGACGTCAGTAGGTGCAGAGTCTCAGGAGACTGATTCCGCTTCACTCGTGTGTGTTAGCTTAAGCTATCTAAAAGAAAATGTAAACGGCTGCCCCGTGGCAGGGGATTGTCCTGTCATCGTGCACCATTCGTGCGATAGTTCTTAAGAATTATTGTAAATTAGATTCGATGTATGGGGGGGGGAGAGGCAAGGTAAAACAACGTGGGGATAGTTCGCCTCTCTCATTAAGGATGATCGTATTGTAAAACCATTTACGCAAATATTGTTTTTCAATAAACGACGGCGACACACTGGCCCGAAGTACTGCGCCTCCGGGCATTCCGGGCCAGTGACTGTATTGCCGATAAAAAACAGGTTAGGCTAACCTAACGGAGTACGTAAATGCCGTGGCGTGTCGGTCGATTTTCCTGGCACTACCCATCCATTCGTTGTAGTACATTGGGTTTTCGTTAACTTCGATTTGACGTAAGGGACATAGTTGTATGGCGAGGAGACAGTCCCGTCATATTCCCGGTAAGGACGTCCGTTTTATTGTATTTTTGTATTTCGTTAACGGCAATAAACGATGGCGACCCATTGTCTTAAGTACTGTTCTCTAGCTTTCCAGACAATGGGTGCATTGCCGATACCGTGTTAAAAAAACAATGATTAGGCTAACCTAACGGGTGTATATAAATCGGTATCGAGTAAAACCCTCGTAATAAACAAAAACGAGTTTTTTGAGCGTAAAGATTAAAATGAATAAACGTAGCTTTACGGAATTCACGATACGGACGATTGTATTCGGTCGTACGTAAATGTAGCGCTTGTTTTAAACGTTCGAAAACTGTCGGCTATAAAATGCGATAAATAAACAAACCGTAGGAACGACTTAATGGACGTAATTACGAACGAAAACGTATCCGTAGCAATCCATTCGAAAACGTTTATTGCCGTTATTATCACGGGTATTATATACGACTCGCGCGCGTACGTTTATCGCTAATAATTTTTGAAAAAAATATTTCATCGGCCGCGTGTATTCTAGCGACGCGGGATCGTAAAACAAGTAATTTCCGAGGCGAAAACTACCGCGAACCGGGCCGGCGTGTGGTGTGTGCGTACGTGTTTTACGACGTCGTTGGTAACCGTAACCGAACGGCAACTACCACGAACGGCGAAACGCGAAAAGCACACCGTTTTCGACGCTCTCGAGAGCGCGATTTAACTCGAACGTGCGTCCGCCGCGTGTGTAAATTTAGCGAGCCGAACGGAAAAGTAAAACGAAAATTTACTCTCGCGAAACGCCTCAGCACGGCGTAATTTACGCGGTAATCGAAAACAAAAACCGACGCGTTACAGCCGGCTACGCGTACGACGCCAAATTCTATAATCGCGCGACTTAACCGCGTCCCGGTACCGACGATATTATTATTATTATTTTCGCGTCGTACAACGCGTAAATAAAACGGGAAAAACAACCCGTAGCGCGTACGTCACGCGAAAAACACCGCTAAAGCCAAGGCTCTTCTCGAACACGAAAACACCGTGTTGTTACGTTTCGCGTCCGTTTTTTATCTCGTCGCGAGACCAACAATATAGGCCCCCCGTGTTTACTTAGATTTGAACCGAGCGTGTTTTTCGAGCGATTCGCTACGCCTAAACGGTTTCGCGATTTGTTTACGCACGTCCGTGTCGTTGAAAACGATGTAACAAATCGAAGTAACGTACACGGTAGGTCTACGCGTATCAGTGTTTCGACGTAAA
>JAIPRN010005008.1:0-12319 GCA_025469175.1 Geopemphigus sp. TES_GeoC_2020
GTCCTTCCTAGATAACGATGATGGCTGCTGCTTCGGTTTCCTCGACTTGTTCTCCTCTCCCTGCCGCTGTTTCGCTGTCGCCGGCTCCGATGGGCTCTCAAACCATGGGTGACTGTTGGTTGCCAAGGTCTGGGCAGGAGGGCAACAAGAAGAGACTACATTTGGGCAATGGTCCTCTTCAGCTCCACCACTTCATCTACCAATCCCATTACAATAAGGGACAAGGTGCCCATTGAATTGCTGCCCTTCCTTCACCAACAACGTTGCGGGAGATTCCCATATTCGTAGCCTTATGATCGGTGGATCTGGAGTCATCTCTCCGTCACTGCTTCTCTCTATCAATCAAGATCTCCATACTTGAACGCTGCGAAGAACGGCCAGCTCCTTTTAGAGGCTTCTGACTGCATCCTGGATAGAACGAGCACTCAAAATAAGTTTACAATCTTAGCATATAATTTGTAAGTATACATAATATTGTTATAGTAATATTTAAATGTTCCAATATTTTTCTGTTAATATGATGCAGGTAGTTGTAAGTAGTTTTTTTGTATATTTAAAGGATATCTTTTAAAAATAAATTAATACTACAAAGCAACAATAATTTTGTATTATATAATAGTGTACAATATAAGTTTAATGTAAATAAAAAATATATTTACATTAACATTATATTAATGATCTTGTGACAAATAATTGCTTGAAATAATTTAGTTAATTATTATTTCGTGTTGATATTTTTACTGTTTAATGGTAACTATTAAAATAAGAACATCACCAACAGTATAATTGTACTGGCATTGATAATCTCTATCATAAAAATGATATATTAATTAATAATCTCTAAAATGATTTCAATATGTGTATTTTTGATTACAAATTACCCTCAGTAACTATAGTTATAATAGTAACTATAATTATAATAATATAACTATTATATTTATCTATTTCAAAATAAATATTTATCTATACTCAATGTTTTATTTAAATACGAAGATATTAATAATATTATTTTGTATTTTATTATAGAGTATTACATACAAATAATATAAATAAATATGTTTATAGTACAGTTTTAGTAATTATTATCCAATCATTTGATTGCACGAAATTATTTAGTTTACTATTATTTGACTGTGGTATTTTAATTTTGTTGTAGTAACCATTAAAATGATTGATTCACGCACAAAATATTTGCACTGACAATCTCAATCTGATAAATAATGAAATGTTAACTAATTATCATTAAACTGTATTTGTATTTACATTTTTGTTTACAAATTATTTTCAATAATTTCGTTTACGTATATCTATTTTATAATAAAGATTTGGTAAAATAAAATTTACGCGTAAGGGAGGTCTGTAAAAAGAAATGGGCTTAACGAAGCCGCTGACCCTAGTTATTTGAATTGTAGCCGATGTAAAAATGCGTTCAAACACTATAACAATCTTGGCTCAATATTTTTTTAAATACGAAATTATTGCTAATATAATATTATTAAATGTAACTATAAGTTAGACACGATGAAGTCTATTATCTGTCTATTTGGTGTGAATTTATTAAGCTAATTATAATTTCTTTGTGGTACATTTATTTTTGTTGTAGTAAGTGATCAAATGAGAAAATCACCTAACAAATATATGTGCTAGCATCAACAAGCTCCATTTGTTAAATAATAATCAATTAAATATTTATCACTAAAACTATTTTTATATTTATATTAGTAATTAAAAATTAATCTCAATAACTTTGTTTTTGTATACATATATATAGCACATATATTTCTGTTTAAAAATATAATTCGGCTATACCCATTGATTTATTAATCTACGAAATTATTGTTACATAATATTAGTAAATTTGACTCTAAGTTAGACACGATGTTGTCATATATCTTCTTTACAATGTTTAAATAACAAATTATTTAATTAGTAATATCAAATTTTAATTTCGCAGAATATATTATATTCTATTTATATATTTGTGTATCATTAAAAACTAAGCACACAAAATAAGTTAATAATCTTATCTTTTAATATGTGTGTGTTTATAATATTTTATTAATATTATTATGATTTTTTCATTTCTGCTTCATGGTTAGTGGATCCAAATGAAAGTGAGAAGTTTTTTGGTGTATTTTAATGATTATATATGTAAATAAATTAATACTGGAATACCAAAAATATTGTATTTCATAATTCAGTATTACTTACATAAAATATAAGTGAATATTGCGTTAATTATATACACTATTAATGATTATGCGACCAATGATCCCATAAATCCTTTAATTTTGTCGTTTTCTATTAATTCGTTATAGTAACCATTACTACGATAATTTCACCCACATAATAATTGTACTACAATTGGAAATGTACTGTGTATAAATATTGATAAATTAACAAATAAACACTATAATAACTTCGAAACAAGAAAAATAAAATAAAAGAAATAAATGGAATAATAAGATCTGTGAGAAGTGGAACTAGGAGGAGAATATGGAGAGGGGTACGTGGTGATAGATAAGCAGGAGAAAGTTTTATTGAGTTACTACAGTTATTTATCTCAAGGTCGTGAATACGAGAACTATTGAGGAATGCAATCGAGAAATGTCGTACAAACGAATATGATTAAAATATTCAAACGCACTAAAGAGTGAAAATAAAAACGAACAGAATGGTGTTCTCATACCCAACTGACCATGTTCGATTTCGCGAGATTACGTAGAGATGTGAGGAAAAGGTTGGGTCGGTGCCTTCGTTCCACGAATCCATCGATGAATATTTAAATAGAAACGCAAGTGATTTGATGACGAATAACTGGACTCGTCCTCCGGAGTACCGACTTGTCGATTGTTGCTGATTGCTAGTAACTGGAACTCTACAGATGCTGTGAACTTGGGCCGACAATAATTTTCTCTATTCTGCTCGACGAGATACTCCTCCACCAGGGAGACTCCTTTCTAACGCATGAGTAGACGGGAGACTCGTCACTGGCTGCTGCTTGGCCGGCAGTCGGTGCCGAAGCCTTGTCCGGCAGCCCGTGCCGACTGTTCGTCCTGGCCCGATCCGACTGCTGGGCCTTACTAGACTGCTGTTTCGAAAGGCGTAATGATCGGGTTATATAGGCTTCGAAGGGTCACGTCTCCGTAGAAATCGACATGTTTGGTGTTTTTTTTTTATTGTAAAGGCTGTGTCCTTGAGCTCCATTGTTTGGTTGATTTCGGATACACCTTTTAATGTCAGCGGGTGAAAATATCCCCCGTTATGTGCGTTTTACCGTTATTTAGTAGGCAGTCCTTTCAGTCGTTGTTCTTTATGTATGTTTATATTTATTACTTCCAAATGCGCTTTATGAGTAGTTTGTTCCGTTTTATATGATTTGTAAAGATGTTCAACTTTCTCCCTTCGTGTCGTGGGCGATCGGGCGTAATTTAGTCACTGACCTTTTCGATCGGCATTCTTCGTGTAAATTATATTAATTACCTTCAAATGTGGTTTTTGTGGAATTTGTTCAGTTTCTTGTAATTTGTAAAGATACTTGATTTCGTTCGTTCGTATCGCAGGCGATCGGTAGATTTACCGTTAGTTTATAACTCTTACAGTGTGTACACATTATGTGTGCCATGTGTATGACGACTCCGGTTTCTTTGCATTCTTCGCTCTTTTTAAATTAATATGTTTATGAGAATGTCAAATTTTGTCCCTTTTTTATTGTGCTGCAAGCGGTCAGTCGATTTACCGTTAACTAGTCATTAATTCTTACGATCGACATTCTTCGTGTATATTATATTTATTACATTCAAATGTGTTTTCTGTTTAATTCTTTTAGTATAGTCAGTATTTCGTGAAGGTCGAGGGGCAGTTCCTTTTACTAAGAAATCTCACAATATTTTTGTATAGATTGTTTTTCTTGATATAAAATAAACTAAATTATGATATGCACGCATATCATTACAACACTAAAATCGATTTCAAATTTATATTTTTGGTTACAAATTAGCCTATGTTATTCCAATCATATATATTGTTGTTCCTGTATAATGTATCGGGTGGATATTGTGTTATTAGCTGGAACATGTAGGCATGGGCAACTTTATTACTGGTTAATAATTATCTGTGTTTATTGAATCATTATTTTAATTGTAATTATTATGTAAACGAAAACTTCGTTAAATTATATTTAAATATATATACATTTTTTTCCTAATAAAATAATGCAGTAGAAAGTGAGTAGTTTTTTGTATATTTTACAGATTATTTATATAATTACAGGAATACTGAATTTAATAGTATATTATATATAAATAGACTATTTAATATGTCAAATATAAATACAAAATTTATTTATAACGCGGGGTTATAAATGATCTAGTGGCCAATGATAGGATGAAATCATTAAGCATACTATTATTGTTATGTTCTGGGATTTTTATATTTATTGAAGTAACCATTACAATGACAAGTTCGCCCACAAAATATATGTGCTGGCACTGGCAAGATGGATCGGATCAATAAAAGTATATTAACAAATTCTCCCTAAAATGAATTCAATATTTCCATTTTTGGTTACAGATAATATTCATTATTTTTGTATATATATAAATCAATTTTAAATAATCATTTGTGTACACTAAATGTTTCATTTATATACGAATTTATTACTAGCATTATAAGAGTATATTTGATTTTAATTTAAATCTGAAGAAATCTGGGTTATACTATACGTATTATAATATATTATACAGTCAATAATGTTTAATTAGTCACTTAAATTTCAAATATCAACGTATTTCTTACAGTATATTTAAATATTTTGTCTTCGTTAATATTAGATACGCCAAATAAGATTATAATCTAAGCATTTAAAATATATGTATAGATTGCATTGTGATATTACTATTTTGGTATTATGAATTCTTTTTCCTGATAATATAATACAGCGGCTAGTGAGTAGTATTTTTGTATATTTAAATAATTATTTATGTAAAAAATAAATACTGGAATTCCAAAAATATTGTATTTGGTGATTGAGTATTACAAATGAATAATATAAGTAAAAGATGTGTTTAAAATATAGCTATATTAATGAACTTGTGACAAATGATTGTATGAAATTATTGAACTAATTATTCTTTTGTTGTGGTATTTTTACTTCTTTTTGTAGTAACTATTAAATAAGAAATGTACCAACAAAATAATTATACTGGTACTGGTAACTCCATCTCATAAAAAATTAATTAGCTCATTAACCATAAAACTAATTCGATGTTTTATTTTTGATTATTAATTATTCTAAGTTCATTTAAATATGTGTATATATATATTTATATATATATTTATATATATATAAAAATATATATATATATATACTTATTTATTTATTTATTTATTTATATCAATGTATTTGCCTTTACTCAATGATTTACACAGTATATTCAAAAAGTTCGAGGACTGATTTTTTTAAACTTAGTATTTATTGTTATCAAAATTCATTTAATGGGAATCTTAAATGTAATTACCGTCTATAAAGAAGCTTAAACTCCGATAGCGATAAATTGTTTCAGTAATCACTTGTGCCGGTTTTATCCTACACGTGTCGTGAACCAGTGTAACAATTTTTATAATTGAACAAAGAGCCGTGATTATAGTTTGTTTCAAATTGCAGAAAACTCCTGCTCAAACTTTTCAAATAATGAAAATTGCATATGGTGATGGTTGCTTGTGTCGTAGTAAGGTTTTTGAGTGGTATTCGCGTTTTAAAAACAGTCGTGAGTTACCGGAAGACGATTTAAGAGAAGGGCATTCTTCCACTTCCAATAATGATGAAAGTTCGGATCTTGTGCGCGTGCTTTATCTAGTAATCGGCGATTAACTGTAAAAATGTTGTCAAAACAACTGAATATTAGTGAAGGAAGCATTCACACTATTTTACGTGAAGTTCTTGGTAAAAAAAAAGTTTGTGCAAAGTCCATCCCTCATTCGCAGAACGTAGACCAGAAAGAACATCGTGTGGAAGCTTCACAAATTTTCATTGAATGGCGGATAGTCTTGAAAATTTTTTAAGCAAAATCATTATTGGTGATGAATCATGGTGTTTTCAATATGATCCCTCCACAAAACGTCAAACCGCGGAATGGCGTAGTTCGGACGAAGGGCGGCCAGTCAAAGTTCGCGCGACGAAATCAAAAGTGAAAACAATGTTGATTGCTTTTTTCGGCTCCAGCGGTATTATTTATAGCGAATTTATTCCTCCTGGACAAACTGTTAATGCGGTATTTTACCAAAGTGTCCTTGATCGACTATTAAAAAGAATAAAGCACGTACGCCCGAATTTGTACCACACAAACGATTGGTTTCTGTTGCATGATAAGGCCCCTGCACATTCATTGATATTAGTAACACAGTTTTTGGAGAAAAGTTCCATTAGTGTAATCAATCACTCATCGTACTCACCAGATTTGGCCCCTGCTGATTTTTTTGTATTTCCAAAATTAAAAACCACATTGAAAGGAGAACGTTTAGATGATGTAGAGTCCATCCAACAAAATGTGACGAGGTTATTAAAAAGCATTTCAGAAAACGACTTCTCCAGAGCTTTCCAGTGATTGTACGAGCGTTCATTTATTTGTATAAATAGGGGAGAGGACTATGTTGAAAACTATATAAAATTTTCTACCATAACTTGATTTGTTTTTCTTAAAAAAAAAAAAATCCGAAACTTTTTTAATATACTGTGTACTACAATACGAAATTTTATAATCCTCCTATATAATATGAATGTGTACCTTATATTTTGATATTACTATTTTATTTTTTTTTTATGTTTTTTAATATGATGCAGCAAATAGTGAGTTGCTTTTTGTATAGTAAAATGACTGTTTATTTTATTAGAGAAATACTAAAATTAATAAAATATTGTATATAACTTATGTCTACTATAAATAAATAATATATTTAAAACTGTTTAATTAATGATCTTGTGCCAAATGAGGGCATGAAATAATTTAGCAGTTTATTTTTTCGTTGTGGTCCTTTTATTCTATTATAGAAACCATTGAAATTAGAACATTACCTGAAAGATTTATATGTAGGCATTAACAAGCTGGTTCTTAAAAATAATAATACATTTACTACTTAAGACCAAAATGATTACATTTTTTATAATTTTCGTAATGCATTATTCTGTGTACTTTCTTATATATAAATATATATATATATATGTATATATATTGTTTGAATACGCATTTGCATATTCTCAAGGTATTATTAATATATAAAATTATGTTTAATGTAATATTAGTAAATTTGACTCTAAATTATTGACGATGAAATCTGAGATATTGTTTATGTGCTTTACAACATTTAATTAATATATAATATTCAATAAGTAATATACATTTAATATGTTGATATATTTATTGCATTATACCTATTCATTTGTTAATCATTTGAAATTTAGCACACAAAATAATATTATGATCTAAGCGCTTAATATGGTTATTTATATATAAATTGTGTTAGTCATATTTTAGATCTCTAATTATTTTTCCTTATAATATAATACAGTTCTATGTGAGTAGTCTTTTTGTACGTTTATATTATAGTTTATCTAATCTTACAAATATTGGAATACCTAAAATATTGTGTTTCGTAATAGAGTATTACATACGTATAATATAAAAAAAATATATTTATAGTACAGCCGTGTTAATGATCTTGTGATAATTGAGTTCATGGATATATTTAATTATTATTCCATGGTTGTACAATTAATTTTTTGTAGTTACTATTAAAATAGGAAAATATCCCGCAAATTATTTGTCAGGGCAACGACAATCTCTATTACAAAAATACTGATATATAAACTTATCAATACTAATTTGATTTCATATTTATATTTTTGAAAACAAGTAATTCTAATTAAAATATATTATTTTATTAGTAATATACTGTCAACTGATGAGATATACATTATAATATATATCTATATTCATTATTTCATATAAAATTAAGCATACAAAATAGGTTTATAATCTAAGCATTCAATATGATTGTATACATAATGTTTTGTAAGTTATATTTAAATTATTGTTTTTTTTCGGATAATATGCTACAGTGGATAGTGAGTAGATTTATTGTATATTTTAATGAATATTTATATAATAAATGGAATACCGAAATTCATAAAATGTTGTACGTAATTACACTATTACATATGTCTGAAATAAATTAAAAATATGTTTATAATATGTTATACTTAATGTTCGTGTGAAAAATGATGAGCATAAAATTATTTAGCTAATTATTATTTTATTGTGATACTTTTACTTTTGCTATTGTTTTTATTAAAATGACTTCTTCACTCACAAAATATTTGGGCCGATACTGACAAGCTCGCCTGATAAAAAAAAAAACCATTTATCACTAAAACGATTTAATATATTTGTTTTTGATTACAAATTATCCTCAGTAATTTTGTATATATATTTCAGTTTTCAGTAAATATTTGGCTATACTAAAATGCTTAATATAAATAGAAAAATTATTGTTAGTAGATTAATATAAAATTCGACTGTAAATTAGACATAATGAAATTTATGTTGTCATATCTGTTTTACTACGTCTGAATAATACATTCTTTAATTCATATTATCTAATTTAATATTCACAGTATATTTTATAGTACAACCACAAACACAAATTTAGATAGAATTATCCTTATTCAATGTTTTATTGTAATACATATCTATTGTTAATATACACAAATTAAATTTAACATTTAATGACGCACAAAGAATTCTATGTTATAATAAATGCATTATGCAATGTAATAATATGCTTATTATTTAATTATTAATTTAAATTTCAAATTTTGAAATATTACTTATAAAATATCTATATATTTATTTATTTTTAATGTTTAAAGACACAAAGTATTTTTATTATCATAGCATTTAATATGTTTGAGTTTACAACATTGAGTTAGTCATATATACTAATTTTAAAATTTTTTTCCTGATAAAATGATGCAGATAATAGTGAGTAATTTTTTTTATATATTGATATGATTATTTATGTAAATAAACAAATACTGGAATACCGAAATTAGCTAATGTTATTCTGTTTATATATATTGTTGACGCTGTGGAATATATAGAGTGAATATTATTTTGTTGGCTATTATACGTATGTAGGCGTGCTCAACTTAATTATTGATAAATTTGTAATAACTCCAAAAACAAGAAAAATAAAATAAAATAAATAAATGGAATAATAAGATCCGTGAGAAGTGGAACTAGGAGGAGAATATGGAGAGGGGTACGTGGTGATATATAAGCAGGGGAAAGTTTTATTGAGTTACTACAGTTATTTATCTCAAGGTCGTGAATACGAGAACTATTGAGGAATGCAATCGAGAAGTGTCGTACAAACGAATATGATTAAAATAATCAAACGCACTTAAGAGTGAAAATAAAAACGAACAGAATGGTGTTCTCATACCCAACTGACCATGTTCGATTTCGCGAGATTACGTAGAGATGTGAGGAAAAGGTTGGGTCGGTGCCTTCGTTCCACGAATCCATCGATGAATATTTAAATAGAAACGCAAGTGATTTGATGACGAATAACTGGACTCGTCCTCCGGAGTACCGACTTGTCGATTGTTGCTGATTGCTAGTAACTGGAACTCTACAGATGCTGTGAACTTGGGCCGACAATAATTTTCTCTATTCTGCTCGACGAGATACTCCTCCACCAGGGAGACTCCTTTCTAACGCATGAGTAGACGGGAGACTCGTCACTGGCTGCTGCTTGGCCGGCAGTCGGTGCCGAAGCCTTGTCCGGCAGCCCGTGCCGACTGTTCGTCCTGGCCCGATCCGACTGCTGGGCCTTACTAGACTGCTGTTTCGAAAGGCGTAATGATCGGGTTATATAGGCTTCGAAGGGTCACGTCTCCGTAGAAATCGACATGTTTGGTGTTTTTTTTTTATTGTAAAGGCTGTGTCCTTGAGCTCCATTGTTTGGTTGATTTCGGATACACCTTTTAATGTCAGCGGGTGAAAATATCCCCCGTTATGTGCGTTTTACCGTTATTTAGTAGGCAGTCCTTTCAGTCGTTGTTCTTTATGTATGTTTATATTTATTACTTCCAAATGCGCTTTATGAGTAGTTTGTTCCGTTTTATATGATTTGTAAAGATGTTCAACTTTCTCCCTTCGTGTCGTGGGCGGTCGGGCGTAATGTAGTCATTGACCTTTACGATCGGCATTCTTTATATGTATCTTCATATAATTTTTCTGGTTTCTTTGCATTCGTCGCTCTTTTTAAATTAATGTGTTTATGAGAGTGTCCGATTTTGTCCCTTTTTTTATTGTACTGCAAGCGGTCAGTCGGTTTACCGTTAGCTTGTCGCTAACCCTTACGATCGTCATTCTTCATGTCTATTTATTTTTGGTATTTATTGCTTTCGAACGTGTTTTCTTTGGAATTCTTTCAGCATAGTCGATACTCCATGTAGGTTGAAGGGCAGTTTGTTTTATTAATCTATATCAATCAAATTTAAATAAAATACAAAGGTTTCAATTGACCACTTTTACCATAATAACCAAGGCCCCTTTTTATGTGTCAATCATACTTTTTGTACTGGCCTACACATTAAACCAGTCTCTGAAATATCCTCAATTACATACAAACGTTTTCATACACATCTAATAAATCATTTAAATCCTTTAATCTCAGCTCTTAAATCAAACAAAATACCTGGAATTCTTTCAAGAAAGCCTAAAAGGAGATGGTGTCTGGACTTAAACTCATAATAATTATAAACAAAAAATAAAATTTTAAAAAAATATGTACATATAGGAAAAAAAATTTTATATCTAAATCATTAAGTGTAACCACTGGGTTACTTCTTTTATTCATGCTACTCACGCCATGCATCTCTACACATCACATATTCTTATTGTAAATAGATTTACAGATTATAAAATGTCTAATTAAAAAAAAAATATAATGTTGGGGTATTGTTTATAAAATGTAGATATATTTTTTATCATTAATAACTAAACACAAAATAATTAAATTTTTTAGGAATTTAATATATTTGAGTTAACAATATTGTATTAGTCATATATATTAATTGTATTAATTTTTTTTCCTGATAAAATGATGCAGTGAACTGTAAGTAGTTTTTTTGTATATTTTAACGAGTATTTATGTAATTAAAGAAATACTGATATTAATATAATAGTGTACATAAATAGACTATTACGTATGTCAATATAAATATAAAATATATTTATAATGTGGGTTTGTTAATGACCTAGTGGTAAATAATAGGTTAAAATTATTTAGCTTACTACTATTGTTATATTGTAGTGACCATTAAAATGAAAAGTCGCCTACAAAGGTTTTCCCTAAAATGAATTCAATATTTAGATTTTTGATTCCAGATAATACTGATTAACTTAATGTATATATATTGTTCATATATTTATGTATATATGTATATATATATTTATTTGGAGTCTATACTAAATATTTCATTTTTATACGAATTTAGCGCTAGTCTAATATGTGTATATTTAACTTTAATTTAAACATGAAGAAATCTTGCTTATAGTATACAAATTATACCATATTATATATCATATAATATTAAATTAGTAATTTAAAATTCCAAATGTGGAGGCATTTTTTATAATAAATTTAAATATTTCTTTCTTGATTTAAAATTAGTCTCACCAAATATGTTTTTAATTTAGCATTTAATATGTATCTGTATATAATATTGTGATTGTATTATTTTGATTTTCTTATTCCTTTTTCCTGACTATATGATACAGACCTACGTGAGTAGTTTTTTATATATTTAAATAATTATTGATGTACCTAAACTAATATTGGAATTTCAAAAATATTGTATTTTGTGATTGAATATTACAAATGAATAATATGAGTAAAATCATCATCATCATCATCATCATCGCCTTATTCCCATCTATTTGGGGTCGGCCACCTTAGTCTTAAACCTCCATTTTCCCCAATCTCCCACATCCTTGATGCACACACCAGCAATCCTCATATCCTTCTCAATCGTGTTTAGCCACTTCTTCTTTGGTCTTCCTCTTCCTCTTCTTCCTTCCACACTCAATTTCATAACTGTTCTTACTGCTTCTGAATCTTCTCTCCTCATAATATGCCCAAACCATCTAAGTCTATTCCCCCTCATTTTATCCATAATTGCCGCTACTCCTAAGCTTCCTCTTATATATTCATTTCTTATCTTATCTTCTCTTGTCACCCCACTCATCCACCT
>JAIPRN010005009.1:0-12312 GCA_025469175.1 Geopemphigus sp. TES_GeoC_2020
TATATATATAGAGAGAGAGAGTAGGTGGGAACTGAAAGCCTTCCCCTCTCGTTCAAATTAAAAGAAATTGATTTCACCCTTATTGAGAATTCCTAATATGCCATTGGTGGTGTATAAACGACATTGTAGCCATTCCACGAGATATACTATTATTTGTTTTTTGATATTAAAATGGCCGACTATTTCATAATTTGTTACCATTGCTATCAACTATAATAATTAAAAGTATTTGGATTTACATACATGAAGTTAGCCTCTTGTCCATACATATTTATTACAACATTTTTTCTAACCTCGAAATCCAATTTACGATTATTTATAATCGACCTTTTAGTATATGTAATCAACTTTACGGATTTGGAATTCATCGACTTTTATTTTGGCTTATAAAAAGAGTTTGTAACAAGCAACTGATGGTTAAGTGACGAATTCTAAACAACTGATTACAAATAGTTACGAATTAAGGTCATAGGCATGCGCAGATCACTTGTACAGGATATGCAAGAACGTAAAACGTTTCCGTATTTCAATAGTTGGTCCACGAGAAAGGACAATTATTCTCTCTCCCATTGACACAACATCGCATATTAAAACACGAATAGTAACATTAATAGCTGGCGAATGTTTTAAAATAAAGTTTCCTCTATAAATATATTTTTAATCGAATTTTTAATACCGCAGTTATAAATTTCAAATTCGTACAATAATTAATAATTCATTCAATAATAATAAGAATCTTCGACATTTATGGCATAAATATTTTTTATAAATTACAAATTTTAAAAGAAAATTACATTATAAAATTTACGTTTATAAATACGTAAATTAAAAATATAAAGTAAATAATATTATAACCACAACTATTATTTGATAATAATATTATTAAATCGTCAATTAGACATTAGTCGTCGTAATTTATTTTTAGTCATATCTTGTTCCTTTATTAAAATTATAAGATTATTCAACCTTTTACGAAGATTTTTTTAGATTTACATTTTGTAATAATGAGGTTTGAAATTACCATTCCAAGAATAGCTAGTCAAAGGAGTAACTGAACATTTTATTAATACAACATTAATGTTTTTAAGGACGCTGTTGTAAAACAAATTTATTTAACCACTGTAGCCAAAGTTGAAAAATACTGGAGCCGTATTTTTCTTCAATTTGTTTCGATGTAGTTTCATTACTTTTTAACAATTTTATTTCAGGCCCCAATTCATTTTTAAACGGTCGCTCAAAATAATATATAAATCTGCAGAACGTATTTTTTAGCTTTCGTTAAGTTATCAATCAAGTTTGTTATATTAATAGTGTCTAGCATAGAATCAACACTTTTTTAATACATTTTTATTATTCTTCGAAATATAATAAATACTTTTTTATTGCGCCCCAGATTAAGCAACTGCCTTTTCTATATACTTCATAAGCACGTCAATGATTATAATATAAGGGTTACAAATATATTAGTAATTGGTTATGCATGGATGGGGACGATAGAATTAATCGTACATACGTCTTGGATTTTTTGAAACTACGAAATACGTCGATTAATATTATTATTTAATAATATTTGCATCGATATTGTACTATATTATATAAATTGTGAGTGGAATCATATCACGTACATATAACAGATTTTTATGACATTAATCCAATGGTTTTTAGTAATTGGAAGGGTTAAATACTTTCTATTTTTGAAATACGTAATTATATAAAAATGTATATAAATCTGAACTAATATGTATGGACGTAATAAATCAGTACATGGGTATTTTTTCACATTAAGCTAGCGAGATTATTTACCAGGATTGTAAACAAATTTCTTTCCGAGTTTTTTTTATTCGTTATCGAGTGATTTAAACAATATGTTCAAATCATCTGTATAATTATATCCCTAATTCTTATATCTTAAACAAACGTAAACGTTTGATTTCCAAATCGGGACCTATATTGCTATCTAGTTTAATACCATTTCTATTCTCAATGTTACGTTTATAAACGATTATAACTTAAATATTTGACGGCCGTGGGAGTTGTTTTAAGCGTATTTCGGTAGCAAACAGTAATATCTTTATTATAATAATGTATTTATATTTGGTATACATTTTATATAGTCGTTATAGTTACCATAATTAGAAAGGATAATTAAACATTTCTAATGAAATGTCTCCAAGAAGGTAAATGTTCAATATTTACTAAATACCACATCGCATCGTCGCAGTAAAATTTCAACGCTCGTTACTCGGGAAATATTCAACGGATTCTAAAAATCAACAAGCGTAAATTCCCATAAAAATTAATTCGTTGAAATTGTATAATTAAAATCGTAGGTTGCGTTCAAAAATTAATAGCCGACCTAGTCACAAAAAGTATGAAATTAGGTAAAGTATTAAAATTATGAAAAATACGGAATAAAATGTACGAAAACATTTTGAAATAATTATTTATATTTTTCGAGATTTGGCTCACGAAAAAAAAACACCAAGTTGATACACACTTCTTAAGGTTAATATATTTTGTCAATTGTCTATTGTAAAATAATGATTACAACGCATATTGTTTAATTAATTTAATGCCATCAATTATTTATTCATCTAGGGTTTGTACATTTTTCGAATATTATATTTTACAAGTGTGACAAATGTTTATGTACTTATATATATTGAATATATATATATAATAATAATATATATATGTATATAAGCCTATTCGCCTAAATAATATAAACTATTTTAGGGATAACCCAAACATATCCCTATATTATATTTTTTCCTTTTCTTTGATTTTAAGTTAATTTTTATTGAATAGCCCGAGTTCGTCCGCCATCAATTATATTACGTTCACGTTACCAGCTCCGCCAATACAGTATAATTTTTATGCTACTTTGATTTTATAGGATTTTGTCTCCAAACACGTCAAAGATAAAAAAAATGGGATTAATTTTTTTAATCATATATTAGATAATAGTTTTTTATTTGTACGACCACTTTTAAAATATGTTCTCACGCCTCAACGATCACCACGGAGAAAATTCGTAAATTGCGATTTAAATTAGTCGGCCGTCCACCGTATTCACTGGTATCCAGTAATGCTTTTCCATTAGGCTAGACAAAAAGTCCGAGCGGCTTCCTTTTTAGACGAAATGTCTAAAATTTAAATCATTTGCGTGAATTCATCCATATTGTTCAGACGAATTTCGCATTAACATATAACGATTTAAATATATCGTTTGGGCGAGATTTGAGCAACCTCCTTTTTGAGATTTTCCGTCACTATAATTGTTTAGTATTCGATTCAACATTTAAATTAAAATAGTTACGATAACTTTTAGTCGGCCTAAATACATTATTCTATGATATCTGTGTAAGTCGATAGACAACGATTACGCGATTGATTTAAACGAATTAATAGAAGTTTATAAGATACTAAAGTCTAACGTCAAAAGACGCATGATAGAAGTGTAAAAATATTCGTTTTAAAACGTGTTAATATGGCAATATACTTTTTTGTTATCGTTTTGAGATAACGTTTCAACTTGCGTTGTATTTTATTTTATTTAAGTCAATTAATAAAGTTTAATGATATTCAATAATAATACAACTAATGTTGCGCGCAAGTATTTCCAAAGACGGGGGATGTAATATTAAATAAAAATATATCGTGAAAATCCGAGACCCATAAAAATCGCTAAAAAATTCGATATTTAAAGCATCGATTACGTTTATTCTCAATACTAATATAGAATATTAGTAATTGATATACTCGAGCAAAGCTGTCTATCAAGTAGTAGATAATGTAAAGTTATGTTTAAAAAGCCTATGGTGCGATGTATCCTAAAATCCTGTCTCCCTATATACACACCACTAATTAGAACTTATTTATTTATATTTTTTAACGAAAGTCATGTTGGTAAGAGTTTGGTCATTTTAGGGTTTAAGCGAATTATTTAATTATTTTAAGGAAATTGAAGATATTATAATCGTTATGTGCGTAATATCTGCTATTAGTAAATAGTTTTAATGTTCGGCGAGTTCTCTGGCAACAAGACCCACGCACATTTATGATTGTTATATACGAATGTTTATAATAGTTAATTGCGCGGTGTAATAAATAAAATGTTTAACGGATAACGTACCCATAAAGTCCAATTCTTTATGACGGCATGCTCAAGACTGGATGCTCAACAAACGATCAGTCGGTTTCTCGTCTGTAGGATGTGTTTTCCGTTTATTCGGCTAAATAATGAATAACGCGGCGGAATTTGGCTCGAAGAACCGAGATATTAATCGAGTTTCGTTTCAAACAATCAATTCGCAAAGCAAGAATGAGTTCGGGAACGCTTCGAAACATGTCGTCGTATCGTAGCCGGAAAACGCGTATTGACATTAAAGGAGACCACATCGAAGCGTAGTTTGATCGAAAAAATGCTCGTTCTTGTTTAAAACTTATCCGCACTTACCCACCGCACCACTCAGCCACATAAAACGTAATTCGATCTCAATAATTTGTCGCGTCGTTAGGACCGGTCCTTCAATATATATATATATAAACGTATCTATAAACCATTATTACAACGGCCATACATATATATATATACGTATAATATCGCGTGTCCCGAGAATTCGGCAATCGGTGTCCGATTACGCGCGCGAGTATATACATTTTGGCGTATAAACAGCGGCAGTATCGACGGTTAGGTTAGGCAGTAGCGGTGTCGCGCGGTGACGACGACGATTGCGCCGCCGCTCAGCCAGATAATATATTATCGCGGGCTTTGAGCGTTAGCACGGCGAATAAATACACGCAACAACAACAACAACTATATATATATATATACAATGGTGGGCGAGACGAGAGGAAGTACAGAGGGTCTCGGGTTGCCTCGTCCCTTTTAACGGAAATACAAGCTGCGACGTGATCCCCTTCGCCGTTTCGGCCCACCGCGGTATGTGTGCGCGACCGCACTAATTGTTTTACACGCCTGGCTTATGGCAGCTGATAATGTCAGTGATTCTCGAAAAACAAATAAAAGGCATCGGCCACTTGACTACCGGGTTGCCGTGTCAACAAAAACCACACACACACACACAACGACCCTGTTGGCGCACGTGTATATGTGTGTATGTTCTTTTTTCCACTTTTCTCTTCCGTCCACGTTTACTTTTTTCTTCTTCTTTATCTTCAATCATACACACACACACACACACACACACACACACATACACACTTCACAACACCCGATCCGCTCTTGTGTAGCGGTGAGACGGGAAAGAACCATTCGAATTTCACGTCTGCCATCGACTTGCCCAGCAGCCCGACGACACAACGCTCGGTCCCGTCGTATTTATCTAACTGACCTATACTCTTATTCTCATGTGTGTGTGTGTGTATATATATATATATACAAACCGCGGCGTGTTTACCAGTTACAAACGAAAACTTTTTAACCTGTACATAGTACTCAGCGGATTTCGAAGACAAACAGCTCGAGATCGGAAAGCGAAATAAAAACTCGACGATTCGACAACAATGACTCTTTTATTACCCCTTGTTCATATGTGTGCGTGTAATAGGTATGTGCGTTGCGATGTGCGGGCACTCGACGTTAAAAGGGCGACTTGAATATATATATATATATATATGTACATGAGTAGGTAATCCTTGCAGTTATATATATATATATTGTGTATGTGTGTGTGTGTGTGTGTGTGTGTGTGTGTAGTTATACGTAGTTATATGTGTGTCGAGAATTCTCGGGAGTTTACTTTTATATTTTAATTATCGATTTATTCGACATTTCTACAGTTAAAATTATTAGTCGGTCATTCTGTGGAATATGTTATACTATATTCGTTAGGTTGACAAAAAACAAGTAAATGTGTGGCTAATTATGCTGAAGTACGAATAGACGTTTTAAAAACCAAATGTCAAAAACAGAAGCATGATGGTTATTGTACAACAATATTGTATTTGTAATTACTACCCAAGTAGGATTATTAAAAAATTTCATTGGTAAAAGACGTGAATTTGTATTATTTTTTATTTCGAAAAAGTGTTTTTAAAATATAGAATATAAATATTTCTTTACGTTAACAAATTAATAAGTAAAATCGAGTAAATTTTTTCGTTTTTAAATTCATCTTAAATTACTTATTAAAAGGGACAACATATTTTTTGTTGATTCTAAAATTTCTTTTAAATAACAGTTTTTCGTGTTCTAAAGAGAATATTACACCCATTAAATTATTTAATAATAAATGTACCACTTATAATCGTTATTATATGATAGCTGTTTTTTTTAATAGCCTTCAAAAAATACTGATAATCCACAGTAAATTACGTGGAATGTATTTAATGTCAGTTTGTATTTGTACCCCTAGTTCAAGTTAATGTACTTAAATTTTAACAAGTTGTTTTTAGAAACCATAAACTAGTTCAAATTGAAAACGAACTGTTCCACTATTGCAATACACAAATCGTGTAGTTTATTTTTAATTACTACACATGTTTCTGAAGAAACTAATACGTACAACTGCAATGTAGAAAATATGAATCTTACTATGTCTTTGCATTTGCATACCCAGCAATATAATAAAATACGTCCCTGAATTACATTCGTTATTGCGTGAACGTTTGTTATAACTACGGTGTTTGAGTGTTTAATACAAATAGAATTATTTTAATTCGAACATTTTAGAGATATTATCAAAGAAATTTCGTCATCGTCAAAAATATATATTAACTTATTCCATTTCCGTTATTATACCGCTTAAGAAGGTAATTTAAAAAAAAAATTATTTTCCATTCTCGATTATAACGAACATTTGTTCGCGGCTAAATGTTGTGTTAAATACGATGAATTGAATGGTTTACGTCAGTAGCCGTAAAGTATACAAAACATTGGCCAAGCTATCCTGTCGGACCTACGCTTTGGGCAAGCCTATGTTGCGCATACCTGAGAATGTGGCTCTAGAACGATGGAGAGTGTGTGTCGAACAATAATATAATTATACACACATACACAGAAACGCGGGCGCGCTCGCTCGCACATTTACTAAATTATATGTTAAGAATTCCCCTGCACTTGAGCCGATTGGTCAACTACTACTACTACTGTTCGGCTGTACAGAGGCGGCGGGTCTGTGTCTGACGGAAATATAATATAACGCTGAATCACTACGCGTACAAAAGAGCCAATCGTCCGCGTGGACGCGTAAACAACAGAAGCCTAAACCCTTATGCGCGTGTGCGTGCGTGCGTGCGTGCGTGCGTGCGTGCGTGTGTGTGTGTGTGTGTGTGTGTGTGTGTGTGTGTGTGTGTGTGTGTGTGTGTGTGTGTGTGTGTGCGTACAATGAATACGGCTACATACGTACGTCTATTCGCAAATATATACGCATATAATTTATTAATATATATATTACTATAAGTACTGCAACCTCATGATGTACACGGTGTGACGGTTATTCCAAAAATATTTGGATTATTGTTAAAATAAACAAAATTATTAAAAGTTTCTTTCCTGACGAAAAAGTAAATAAATAAAAAGTTAGTCGTTTCATTTTATGAATTTAATTTAAAGTGAAAAAAATACGATTACAAATACGAAATCGGTAAGTATTGTACTTTTTTCAGAAAGATGTCCCGATATTTCATTGCGTTGTATTCAATAATCATGTTCCGTAAACACATTATTATAGGACTTTCCAATCATTTTTCAGTGCTCATTGTTCTGAGTCTTATTTTAATCAGTTTTAGTTTTGAAAATGATAAATATTCCACGTATCGAACATAATTGAACAAATGAATCATTTGACGATGTATCGCGTTTATTTTTTATTCACTCTATCGTTTTTCTTAAAAAAGAGCCGAGTCATTATAAATACCATTTGCTTCTTCGTTCAAATATTTACCTTTATTGATTAATTAATCGAGTTTACTTCGGTTCAAAATCAAGGGATACTCCTTTCTTTTACAGGTCTTCGAAACGATTTATGACGATTAAAAAATACGCGTAATGCGTATTTATACAACTTATTCTGAAAAAAAAGAAATAGTTTTATAAACTGATATACTACTAGTTGTTTGTTATATGTTGCTACCACACCACGTTATTGTCCGTTTTGAAAAATGAACAGTATTTGCATCCATTTCGAGAAATGGAATCAAGCATTTTCTCCGTGTCACATAATTACATAATCTAGATTACTTTTTAAAACAAATTTTACTATATACTATTCTTTACACACCTTACGTTTCGTAATTTCAATATCCGCAGAGTGCTACTATTTTTTGACGATATTTTCACTTGACAAATTATTATTTACTACATGTATTGTCATGTATTTGTTAAAAATGTACGAATATTACATTATAACTACATGACAAATTATTATTAATTATATATTTGTATTACTATTGTATAATTAATCATAGTTAAGTGTATTCTTTAACGTGTGTTTTCTTCTTATTACATATATTTTACGTGATTATCATAGTTAAATATTACGGTATAGTTAATTTATATTTATAGGAAATATAAGTAATTTTCTAGATAATACTTGTTATAATTACGTTAATTGTAATACGATAATATTTGTTATAATAAACGATTTTCTAATTTGTTGTTCCAAATTTTGTCATTTTAAGATGTCTCGATTATAATTTTAAAAACTAAATTTGTTCCAATTCTGATGCTTGCCACTTTAGTAGCTAAATATTAGGCGTTAGTATTTTTTTAATTTAGATTAAAACAAATCTAAATCGGTGTAATATAGTCCATATCAACTTTCTCAGCAACCCGATTGAGCACGAAAATTTTAATACTTCTTATTGCCCAACGTGTTTTTTCGCGACACACTTGTAATTAATTTTGGACTCTGGGAGCGACAAGATCTAACCACATGCGAAGTGTTTGACTATCTAAAATGTATTTCCATTTTTCCCGTTATTTACACTACATAGTATAATCGTTTGCATATCTAAACTTTGAACAAAAAATGTAAGCAATTACGGAAATTTGACAACACCTAACCGTGGTGGACTGGTGGAAGTTTTACTACTTAGTAAAATCCATACACGAACTAAATTCTAGCGTAAGTACGTTACCGTGATCATTGGCCAAATTAGGAATTTGTCAACATGTTTTCGTCAGTTGCGACGGTAAATGGCGAAGAAAAATAATTTGAGTTCAATGGGCCAACTCTACGGAAGTAATCGTGATGATTATTTATTAATTAAAATATAAAACTGTAATTCGATTAAAAAATGTTTCCCAAATCATTCGATAACGTAACGATAATAAATGATTATACGTGTATATGGATATATAATGAAACGCTTTTTACGTTCTAAAACCATGCTCCTTTTGTCGTAATAAAACCAATTCATAAACATAAAAATTGCCCGGGGACGTTTCTCCCATACATTTCTTTTAATCCCTCGTATTAACGATGTGTGTACGTATCAAACGCTGTCGGCGAGGATTACTAGCAGACGAGCGGAGGGATTTTCGTAGAACATATACGTATCTGAGGTAATAATAGTATCTAATTATTACTTACTACTTATTAATGTTTCGTACTCAGAACACGTCTAATTTTATCACATTTCGTCATTACGTAGACAACACCACGTACATGTGGTATATCGTAAAGCTTTACAAATATTTTCTCGATTCCCAGTAATAGACGTTAATTGTATAGTAATATACCGATACTATTAAACCCAATCTACGAAATCAAGTTGAAATACGCGTATAAACCGAATGTAAACAAAACAAGTATAAAATTATTAATGGCTGCGTCCGAAAGGCACGCTGTTTATTTAAAACGGATTTGTCCAAATCACATTCCATGTGTTTAAATAAAAACCTCAGAACGTGGCTTTTTTTTTACGGTGGCGACTCGTGGCCTTTGAAAATCGCTTATTTCAAAATAAAATTTAAACTAAATGCGAAAAATTGAATATTATATACGTATATTGTATAATGTATTTCACTGAATCGATAATAATGTACAAACACGATATAATAGGGAAATTGTTATAATTTAGGAATATGTTAAACAAACTAAAAATTATTTCAAATAGCTTTAATTCTCATTTTCAATAATATTTGTGGAAAAATACTGAAAGATGGACATGCTGCAAATGATCGAGTATAATAATACATTAAAAAAAAACATAAAATCATATTTAGTAAATTACGGTAATTGAAAGAAAAACTATTTAATAAGAATATAAAATAAAAGGTAAAGTAAAATTTAACTCTAGGCTTATAGATTTCCAAGAGGTAGATAATTTTTTTCGTTCGAAAATTAACTTCTATGGATTTGGTAAAACGTCATATCGGAAATCTAAGAAGTGGTTATTTCGAAACACACAGTGTTGAGCTAAACATTCCCCTTAGCTTAGTCAAGCCCATAGCGGGCGGCATTTGTGTTCGATCGGACCGCAACAAATCCCATTGCACGTCGCTATTAAGTTCCGTGATTATTTGACCCGGAAAAACGGACCGAGGAGCGGAGCCAATCACGCGGACGATGGATGCACAATAACGCGCTACGCGTAAATATTACGGGGTAACGTTGATCAGTTGTAGCACATAACACGTATACTTTTATACATTGGTACACAAAAGACGGTCACCGTGGTCGTTGTATTTAAACGGTCGGGCGGCGTTTAAATACAATGTTTAAACGTCCGACGACGGATTTGTCGCCATTTGTCCAGCGCGCCCAATATACTCGTATATTTTTGTGCGATTGTTTTGTGTTCGTGTACTCGGACGATCGAATGTTTATTGTTGTCCGTTGCGCGTCTCGCTACGTCGCGGCCACAGCCCCTTGAGATTACGCGCTACATACGCGTCGCCCGGGAACAATGTGCGTACATATTGTATAACAAATGATCAAAGTCCTAACCGTTAAAGCACCTTTGCTGACGACCACTGTTTCGTTATTATTTGTCGTAAGTATTATGATTTATATTCGTATTATAATACGCTGTCCGTCGTTAGCCCGACGCGCCCGAGTTTAGGATAGGATTAATATTGATAAAGTAATTCGACGCGATTAAATACGACGGACTGTACGTACAATACGTCTTTCATCGATTCGCCGATACTACGGGTTAACTTAATTGATTTACTCGTATTTTCACGAATAACAAAGCGTAAAAAAATACAATATCTATCGTATGGAGAAAAACGGATTTATTCGAAAATTATTACGTTATATATTTATAAGTATTAAATATTTGTTTTTTAAATTTCTATAATATTTAAAACAATTTCTCTTAAATGCCGGAAACTAAAAACCGGTAACGTACGATACACCGTTATAAAGTCCTGCCAATGGTATTTTATATGGTGTACGTAAAATCCTTGTTGAAATACACTGTTAGAATAAAAATTTACCGTCAAAAGATCCAAAATATAAAAAAATTTCCTTTAGGACTTCTTGTGCTACAGGAAGGCACTGAAAATGGTTGAAATGATCGTGTTACTATTACTGAGCTCGAATCTATATGTTGAATTAATCTAACGTCATTCGGATAAGCGGCTAAAAAATATCGTGCCACAACGAGAAACGGACGTTCTATTTTATTACATAGACATGGCATATCGTAAAAGAGACGTAAGAGCCTATACTATTTAAAAGAAAGGGGGATGGAGACGAAATTGTTGTTACCACTATTTTGTTCATTTTATGTTAGTAACAGGTAAATTCATATTAATAAGAAAATAATGAAACGCAATATCGTAATTGTGCGAATAAGTAAATAAATGTTTTGAGTCTTAAGAAATTGATATTATAAATTCTCATTAATCAAAAATCAAAACTTTTAATTAAAATTTATACAACTTTTTAGCAATAATGATAATCGAACTTCTTAAATTTTAAATAATATCACAGACTTTTACAATTGACCGTTTTCTACAAGTAAGTTGCACAGTGTTTTTGTTACCTAGGTAATATATAATTGAAAACTGAGACTAATAATAACCACGTCCTAGTGATTAGTAATTATTAGATTTATATTTTCGGGTTAGTAATAAATTATAAGACGTTTTTATATTGCTACAATACCTACCTAAGAAGTCCTCATTCTGAAAATTCGTAATAAATCATTTGATTGTGGTAACCAAAAAAAATTAAATTTTGAGTTTATTACACTAATTGATGACACGAAAAAGAAATAACGAAGATATAAAAACGTCTAATCGAACCGGGTGATACGGTATTTTTAAATATCGAATACACACCATCGAACAATTTTCAGGAATTTTCGTACAAATATCATACATATTTGTAT
>JAIPRN010005010.1:0-12312 GCA_025469175.1 Geopemphigus sp. TES_GeoC_2020
TTTGTGTATGTGTGTATGTATATATATACATATATATATATATATATATATATATATATATATACATTTTATTTAAACGGCGAGACATGATTCAGGTAGATTAAACTCGATATTCCGGGTAATGGAATTTTTTGACGAGTTGTTTTTTACTATTTTTTCGGGGAACATTTTTCTTGGTTTAAATAACAACCGCAGAGACGTTTGAAATATTATCATTTTTTATCGCGTTCGTTCAACTATTATCGCTTATTTAACATTGGTTCCAGGAAATTTAATTAATACAAAACGTGTAACCTAAAATTCAAATGAAAATAACAACACCATATTCGATTTAGAATAAAAAAATTAATTAAACGAAATGTGACGTTTGCTAGTTCTACTGAGATACATCTTACGTATATATATATATATATATATGTCATACCCAAAACGTAAAATTGGCCGATTCATGAAACGGGCTACAAAATAACAGTATATACAGAGTAATTCAAGAAAACGCTAACTCTGTTCGATAATATTGTGCTTAAAGTGGATGAGCGCAGCTAACACACTCGATTAATGTAAGCATTATAGTTTTTACACATTTTGCGCGCAGTGAAGTTAACAATTAAAATCTGAACGTATTTTCAACACGCACGATTGATGTAATAACGTAATGACTTATAAACCAAGAGTATTGAACATACATTTTAAATTAGTAAAACTGGATGACGAAAAATTCTTCGATAAGAAAAATGTTTGAAAAATACAGAGAACTGTCAGATAGCTTATATCGATATATTTTTTAAAAAACTTGAAAATATTGTATTTTGTAATAAGGTTTATAAACCGTATAGAATGTTAAAAATCATTCTACTATGTTATTAGTAAAAATAGTTTAGCTTATTTTAAAAATGATAAATACGATAAAAATTTGAGCGACTTACCTTGAGGGGTGCTACTGAATTCATGGAAACTCGAATACACAAAAAATACATTCGACCCCAAAGCAAATTTCTAATAATGCCGCTATAGTAAACAACCGTCAGTAAATGGGTGTACACTGTGTAGTGTTCATTTAAAAATATGTTACATTTCTATCCGTGGTTAAATAGTCTCAAGACTTTACGAAATGTATCCCGATTATTACATAAATATATATTTTTATAATTTCAATAATTGGCGATTCAAAGAAAATATAAACTGTTGTTTGCTACTTTAAAGGAAAAAAATTGAAAATTGATTTTTCAGAATTGGAAAATGTCACAATTTCAACATAAAACCTTTGAAATCTAATGGAACTTAAAGAAAGTATAAATTCCAAATTTTCCATTTTTCTTAAACAGAGTTGCACGACACCATAGTATGCGTGTATATAAATATATATAGAGTATCATGTGGTCTAGCGGTGAAAGTTATGTGGAAAGTTGAGAATGATAATAATAATGATAATATATACGTTCGCGTATTTTATGAACGAGGGCGAGGCGACGGCCACGATAATGAAGACGAGTCTAATGAGGTCTTCCCCACGCGTATACAAGCTCGCGCACGTACGTGCCCATACACACACGACGCATACAATATATATAATCGCGTGTTTATTGATTAATTCGGGCAAACGCACATAAAATACGCAGACCCAAACGATTTAATGGTTTTACATTAGTTTTATATATATATATGTACTGAACTTATATTTATGTTTCACTATCCAGACACACTTCACCGCGGTCAGACATCGCTCTTTGAATACTTTCGAAGAAATATTCGTCGTTTTCATTCACGGCCTCGATATTTATTTTAATAATATTATAGTGTCGTCGTAAAATAATGCGTCTAAAAAAACCGAATCGACGATAATCGCGGGTGAGCATTAAAAGTGGACACGTCTCGAAACTCTACGCCAATCGTGTATTGTATAGATACATAAAATATCAGAACATTAAATTACAACCTCATACGCATAATGAAGACGATTATGTTTTATAGATAGGTTTCGACAATTATTGAACGGCGATTATTATTGTTTTTTTAACGTTTACTCGATTAGCATATTAATGTTTTATTTTTTCTGATGTCTAATTTTATGAAATTGCCCCCGAAAACTGTGACAAATGCCTAAGATTTTTACATACCTATTCACATTTATGCTCTTTACGGTTTAGGCTTGAAGTTATTCCACAACACAATTGTAATATACATATAGTTTTTGTGTTATTATGAATTAGGTCCGACGAATTTTTAATAAATTTCGTATATTTCCAAATGATATTATATATTTTTTTTTATAATGTGACTTGTATAGTTTTTTAAAATAAAGCGACTTTTTGGCACAATTTGCTTATACATAAATAAATAAATAATAAAATATATATATATAATACGGAAACTGTTCGAATTTCTAAATTTTTCGTATATAAACTAAGAGACATTGTGAAGTTTTTTTTATAATTTATAATTTTCGAACTTCTGCACTGATGTTTATTATCTGAACCGAAAAACTTACGAAAATGAATTTTCTGTAATACAACATGAACTTGATTTACTAAATTTAGTAATTTTTGAGAAACGAGCGAACAAATGCAATTTTCAGTATTGCTCACTTAAAACGTTATATATTCATTAAGATTCAAGGCACCACGTCGTCAACTTCATTATTATACAATTGTATAATATTACTATACCATGTCCAGGCGTGACCTGATTAGGTTAGCCTAAGCTATAATCGATGAGCGTGGGTGATTTTTTTTACGTTTCGGAATAAATATGTTGACTACTATGGGTTCGTAGTATGTTTTTGTACGACTAATTTAAGATTAATTATTTCACTGTGTCAAAATTCTTATCCGTACGTTTTATAGCTACAGCGAAATGTCAATACTATTAATTTAATGTTTATTTTAAAGTAATGGTTGTCGTTAATGTTACTAATACTATCGTTTTACGTCAATATTTTCAAAATAAATTTCATTAAATACCTATTTTGTAAAATAACATTTTAGCTCTCGAACAGTAACATAATATAAACATTTTTGGTATATTTATATTAGTGCATTATCGAGCGAAAGTTATATAATATACAATAGAACTTGGGTTATAAAGTTTTGAATTGTATATAAATGTTTATGGAAGAATATTGTAAATTCCATTTTATCGTTGTTAATTTTAAAACCACAAGTGTAGTAGGAATTTTTGGTATAATAACAATAATATCAATTATAATATTAAATACCATTAAATACATTAAACCAGAACGATAAAGTTCTGTTTAGTGACGGAAGATAACTGATACAAGTGATAAACCTTAATGAGACAGGGCCATGGATAGGGTATTCCTGTCCGGGCCTTTCAGTGAACGTCTAAATATTATCAATAATTCTTTCAAAGTATATGACGGTGGGGACGGCAATAGGTATAACATCACTAGAGGTGAAATTTGGTACCTCGGTTGCTCGTCACGAATATCGTCGAATTCACCTATATGGGCCGATTGACTGGAAAACCGAAATTACACTTAGAAAAATATATATAACAGTTTTTTCGTTTTTTGTGGTTTTTCGAAACAAAATGTTGAGGGAGGAAGTATGTGTAACTGATAAAACGATAATATTATGAGGACAAGACGAGAGTGAGTGAAAGAGAGAGTGAGTAAGAAAGAGTAGTGAGAGAGAGAAAGAGTGAGAGAGAAAAATAACACGCTGGAGTGGTGGCAAGTGGCGTTGGTGGTGGCGACGAACGAAGTCGGCCGTCGTTGAGCACATGAAAGATAAGCGATTGGAATGAAAATGTTTTTGCGCGGTGGAGAAGTTCGGTAACAGGGCGGTAGGAGTGGTGTGGGATGGATGGCGCGGCCGCGGGCGATGACGGGGTAAGTGGGGCATACACGGCGGAAAGGGATTTTCACTGGAGCCACTTGCCATCGATCGTGTCTGAGACCTCGCAGACGCACGCACATTGCAGACATACTCGCACGACTAGGCCACTTGTCCGACGTCCTTTTTATAACACGTACACACACATATACACACACACGTACACATATATAAATGCATACATACCCATGTACACTCACACATACACGCGTGTGCTGACGTGCGCCCGCGCGTTTGTACATTTTGCGTCACATATATTTATATATACACACGCACATGATGACTGTCTATACATATTTGTTCGTAATTTAAGAATAAATGTATGTATAGCTGCAACTAAACTACGTTGTTTTCGGAATGCTAAAATAATTGTAGTCAATAACGTCAACCAACATCATAATGATTGGAGACTAAAAAAATTAAAAATACTGATCGGTTTTAATTTGACATTATTATGAACTATTTGTAAAGGATATTGTAAATTTATTATTTTTTTCCAAAACTTTAACAAGACTATTTCTTCTATAAACATTTTTATTATTTTATCACGTTTATAAATGTATATTACATGAAAAATGTAAAAAGTTGAATTTATTTAGTATTTTCCACGACAGATAAGAAAAATTATTTATACGTTACATCGGAAATTAAAAGGTTAACATTGTAGGCGTTAAATCACCTATATTATTACTGTTATTAACAATCTGTTAGCGAAATTGAAAGTTCAAAATGTTAATTCGTCTTTTACCTACTTCCATCTGTATATTTAGTAATCGTAATATCTAAGAACACAAGAGACAATAATTAACCAGAAAATAAAAATATGGGAATCATTACAAAGTGTACGTAACAAACGTAACAAACTAGAATATGGGAACACGTATAGGAATGTAAAAATGAGGAATGAACGGTGTTGCATGCAAATAAAATCGAACACTAACGACTGTATAACGATATTAGTAGTGATTTTAGATAAGAAGGAGACTTATTATTATAACGTATACTATTTTATGGCGTAGAAAGTAATTTATCCGGGAGTAAATTAGGGTTCGTCCCTGGAATTTCTTCGACCACGGATTCTTATAGTATATTTGGGGTTTTCGATAAACACAAGTTCTCTTATATATAATAAAACGAATGTCTTTAGAAAAAAATGCTATGTGTAATTATATATTTCTAACATTATAACCAAAAATTAGTTTTATTAATTTGAAATTTTTCGTTGCAATCTTTCGAAATAATCCGTTTTGATAAAATGTGAACTTTAAAGATATTTTTTAAATTTTATTTCTACTTATTTTGGTTCAAAATCGATAAAATAGTTTTTTATTTTTATCGTGTCTATATTTATGTTTATAACCGAAAAGAAATTTTACTTTTTCTTTACGAATTTTGATTTTTAATTACGATCAAAGGTTATCTATATCAAATTTTGGAGTTTGTGGATAATTCTAACGGGTTTTTGTAGTTTTTTAATAATTCGTTTTTACACTAATCAAAATAATTAAGAAATCAATAAATGACTCCTTTAAATTTTCATCTGTATTTCTCAAAAATTGACGGTTGACTTTAATAAACAAATTAACACATAATCGTAAGTGCATTGCGTTTAATTAAAACGATATCCATGGTTGTGAAGGTGGCGGGCAAGTGTCCTCTTCGCCGCTATCTAAAGACACATTGATGTCGTTCAGTAGGTGTTGATGTTTTATTTTACTGTTACATAACGCTGTTTATTATTCCTGTTTTTTAAATTCCGATAGTTATTATGTTCTCATGTTATATTTTTCTCTACGTTTTCTTCCTAAAATACATTTAACTAATTTTTACGTGCTCGTGAATTATTATTTTTCTGTATTTTTTCTCCAGTTTTTATAGGTGTAGAGAACTTACGCGTAAAGACGTGAAGGTAGAAATAGTTTCGGTGTTCTCCAACCACGGATTTTTACGTACATATTATTTAAGGCTCTTATGTTAATGATCATCACCGCGATGAAAAAAAGTTGTTTTATATTACTATTGGTGAGCTCTGGGTCGTTTTTACTAATCTGTCAAGTTCAAATGATGTCAAAACTATTTTATTTTAATTTTCGACGTTTTACGAACTTGAACACTTTAATTTTGAATATTCAAATACGGTAAGTCCGAAATGTTTTCGGTGTACAAGAACAAAAGTAAATGGAAATATTTGCGTCAGCTATGTAACCACCCGAATACGGCGTTTCGTATATGATGTCCATCATCAGGACATACGATACTTGACACAACGTATAATTGAAATTTTGGACTTGTGATTGTGTATCTACATGACAATTGTCCATTAAACTCGTGATATCCGTTCGAATGAAGAATGATAATTTTTTACAAATATTCCGACATATTTTCGATTAGATATAGAAATGTTTATATATTAGAAATAATGTATTATTAACCTGCGAAGAATACGTTAACTATTTAATACTAATTAAAAATTTTTAAACGGATCCACCGAAATGTGTATTGGTTACGACCAATGTTGAAATGTTAAAAGCGTTTGTATTTTTTTTTTTGACTGTTATGAAGTAGTAATTCGTTTGAGAATACAGTAGGATAAACACGTACCATAATTTCATTTCAATTTTTTTATTTTAGCAATCTTTTATATTACTTTTTATCTTTTTTTTGATTTATTAAATATTTTTGATCATTCATATTATAATGTATAATGAATTTAGTCAATTTTTTTTACCATTTTTTATTTATTAATTTAATTTTTAATATAAAATATGTTGCACTATATATTTATTTAGGTTATATTTTGTATAATACAAAATTGGAAACAAATATTATAATAAAATTTGTTTAACTATTACTTATAATTATCATATTAATTGCTAACATATATATAATTATTACTCGACATTGTAGATACAATGTATTGTATCATACATACATTCATTTGTATCAAACGTATTGTAAACTTGTTAATAGTATCTTATATTGATAAGTATATTCTTGTCATTTAATTATTAGTACATTGACCAAAAAAAGGTTTTTGAGTTAAAACAGAATGAAAATTTATAATTATAAAATTTATATAAAAAATTCCTATGAAAAGTTCCTATAAAAAATTTTTTTTTCGAAATTATATTACTGTACTACAATTAAACTCCGAGAAATATACAGAGGTAGATGTATTCAAGCATAATATTTATGGAGTACTTATATTATAATGTTAATGCTGATAAAATTTTTTTCGATTTATTATTATACTCATTCAACCGTTTGGGTTACTATTTAAATAATAATGATAATTCATCTATGGTGAAATAATAGTCGTTGCTTTTTTTTATTCTTATAGTTAGTTATGCACAGAGTTATAATTATAGAAATAATTAAAATATGTCAATAGTAAATTTGTATTTATTTATATATATTTTAAATTTTGTTGACTTGAATATATAATTGAGAACGTCATACTACAGAACGTTTTAGTAATTGTACATTTTAATAAATTTTAATAGTTCTAATAATTGTTAATTATCCTCATTTAAACTGATATATATATATATATATATATATATATATATATATTTGTATTGTAACCGTATTTTATTGCCGCCAGACAATTAATTGTCCGCAAATATAAAAAATGTGTAAAACAATCGTCATAGTGAAATAGTTTTCTAAATTAATTTCAATTGTTATTACGCTTGTCATTATCGATGCACTAAATGGCACGACGACGTTTTTTTATTAACGCGCAAACTATATTTGATCGAGATTTGACTTATTTCTTTAATAAATATCGAGAATATGTACTCACATTTTTCTGGAAAGCGAATAAAACATGTTCATACAAAGCGTCAAAATATTCATAATCAACTTAAATATTTATGTTCGTGATGGAAAATCGAAAAAAAGTAAAATACGATTTTCTCATGCGAACATTTTCGACAAAATTTATCTACGTAAAAATTGTTTAAATATTATTGACACTGTACGCTGTGCCATGACCCACACGTGTTTCAATTAAAAGTACAAAACGTATTGCCTTATAGATCGATTATCGTATTTTTATCATAAAAATAATGTTATTCTTTCATGTATTATCGTAATACTATTTAGTATCAATACGTAAAGTGGAAATACATTTAACGATACACTTATGTTATGTTGCACAAATAACACGAGTGCGTGTGCGTAAAATCGATACAACGAGCACTGTACTGCAGTCCGTTAAGAATATATAATACAAATTTAAATGGGCGTTTACTATGCACGTCGGTGTATACATTTCGAAATTTCATATTTAAATTAAATGATATTCGGGAGTTTTCAAATAGTTGGTGTGTTTATAAAAATAATCTCGTTTATTTTGAAGACCTTTTTGGCTTTTTTAACCATAATATTAAATTTTCTGAATAGAGGAAACTGTTCGCTTTTTACCAGTCAAAAATTCAAAAGTAAAAAATTAACCAAACGTTTATGTTGTCGGATATTGAAGTTTTATTTTATTTTAAGCCGTTGTTGAAAATTTGACGACTTTCTACTGTTATTTCCATGGTATTCAACCGTTGAAATAAAAATATCGACCTCCGGTCGACGAAATTGTGAGACACATATTATATTACTTCACCCTACCAACTAACTTATTTTCTACATAAGTTCTTCTCTTGGGAGGTGGAATTTTATATTATAAATATTTAATATACCTTATTTTATTGATTATAACTCATTCAAAATTTAAGGCTATACATTAAACTACTATCCCGTGTTATATAAAATGCGTTTATTTTTTAAAATTACGTATTCTCAACTAAAACATACTATATTTCGATGTTAATTTTTAGAAAAGAATTAATTTAAATAGATATTTAAAAAAAATAATTTCAATGCAATTTAGTTTTGAAAATTACAAAAATGAATTGCTATCGTTATAAATCAAAATATAATAAAAATGCGTATGAATGTTAAGCTATTCGCTTCATTTCAATATTAGTCATATACATGCGTTCCAATTTGACTTTAAAATGACTCGGTAAAAACCAAAGATATTTGTAAACCAAAACGATTGGCGTCCTGAAGATTTTATCTATACAACTGTATTTCGTGTCAACTAAAATAATACTTTATTTAAATTCTGGCTTGTCGTATTGTAATCGCCAAAGCTCTAACGCGAATCGGCCGACTTCTTTCTGTCGCCATAACGACATAACTATTAAACATTTCATTTTTACTTTTGTAAAAAAAAATATTACAATAACATTTGGAATCTTCAATTCGAAAATTACAGTCCCACACTTTATGAATAAGTAAATAATAAATAAAAGTACAACGATAAATTTAATTTGAACGAATTATATTTTCGACTAATATTACAATAAAAACTTCGAATAATTTCGACGGGTGATGTATATGTGTAAAAAGTAATACGAAACTTCACTCAATAATTGTAGTAATTCATTAAAGTTCGAATAATATTTTTGCATTTCGCGTTCAATCAAATGTCAATGAAACGATTTACTATTACTTTGAAACGTTAAAATATATGTCCCGTTTTTTATTAATTTCACATCAAAACCGCATTGACCATAATAACATTCAACAAAAATTGATATAACAGTGTAAATTGGCATTGTACAACTAACTTCAAAAGTGCATCCGAAAGACAAAACATTTGGAAATATTGTCTTACATTCATCATCTTGTTTCCGAACAACTTTTGAATTTTAAGTAATGGACGTCACTCGGATCATAAATTGAACATCTAATCTCGAACGTATATTCGAAGTGTGAACTATATATAGTAAAAAATCCAAAAATATTCAAATTAATAACGTACACACTTTTAAGTTAATTTATCCCTTGAATCGCTTTTTAATTGCAATTTTAATGTCGTTATTAAATTCAAAGGCTCATTTTAATAATTTAAAATTTATATACTTTTTAAACAATTGTCACAGTTGGAAACTGTAAATTGACGTATTTTCCGTTTAAATTCAATATTTAAAAATATACATTGTCGTGAATCATAAATTTTGAATTAAATCCTTATATAAACGTAAACTTCGGATTCTACTTACAAGGTACTTGGGATATTAAGTGTGTAGTACAAAAACTTGAATAATTTCGAGACCGACCATTAACGTGTCTGTTAAGGTGGGTGTGCTTTGAATAAAAGGTTTTATTCGATAAGAAGTGTGCGTAATAAACGAAATCCTCACTAAGAAATACAACAACGCTTAAACGGGAATCGCATGTAATTCGATGTATACTTGCACAGCTGTCCGATCGATTCGCTCGTAACACATTATCCCGTCGCCGATTGTTGAGAAAATTCCTTATTGAATGTGTGTATAAATAACTATACTATACATAGTTTTGTTTTTCCGAATGTTAAGTTTCGGGGGGTTTTTTCCATCGCTTTATTCACTGAATGTAACCATGACGACTATATAACATATAAAACAGCGGAACTTATAAAATAGAAGTTATCCATTTTGAGTTCGTAAAAAATAATAAATAAATAAACGAAACCGAAAAATAAATCGAAAACTTTTATTTGATGTATACAATCTAAGATAACAGTGGCAGCTAGTAGTCGACGTATTTATTATATAATATTTGGCATTTGTATGTATAATATACTTGTGTAATGTACAGATGACCTTAAGATAAATTTAAAAACTGTTTCAAAAAGTATAACTTTCAATGTCGTTTCCTTCCAGTTATACTGTACAGTATACGGTATATTCCCTCATCAATTAGTCGACATCATAGTCGTCACCACTACCGTTGAGAATTTTACGAGACACGTAAACTACCATAAAATGTCACGAATAATACGTTATTATTATTATTACACTCGGTGGTGAGTGTGTTTTTCAAAATAGAAGAATAATCACTGGAAAGAAGGGGAGGATACGGTGAAAATGAAATGCAAAAATGCCCATTAAAATAACATATTTAAGTACGCACATATTTTATATAATATTAAAGGCCGACCAAATTAATTGATATTTTTCAACTCTTAAAATTATAAATTATATTTCAGGTGAAATCGAAGTTGATATTATGTTATTTGTATATTTTTTGTTTAAAGAATTTTCAAAAATATAAACTTAGTTGGTTAAAAATTAGTTAATTTTTTGTATTTATCCATTGTATTTATATGAAATCAAGGTAATTTAATTGGACTAAAAAATTATTCGTCCTTCCTTATCTAAATTTTAAATACTAATAAATAATAAACTGTTAAATTAACATTTGATATTATGTATATTAAGGTTTTTAGAAACGTGCGTTGGAATAAAAAAGTAAAAATGTATGTAGCTTAAAACTCGAAAATCGACGAGATAAAAATTACATAAAATTTTGATGATTTTGCTTGTTATCATAGCGAAAAAACGATATTACCTTAAGTTCAACAATGATTTGAAATTTGTTGAAATTATTTACGAACAAAAAATTTACTAAGTAAACAAGTATTCAACGCGTTATATAAATTGGATAATATATTATTAACGAAACTAAAACTATAGTAACAATAGCAATATTATAGATATATATAATGAATTTTTGGCCATTTGGGTATAAGAGAAATTAGAAAAAACATCCGTTATTAAAAAAAAATTAATTTAAAGCGTTAATTGAATAATATTAAAAATCGTTTGAAATATGTAATAGTAAAAACAGAACAGACATTTACAGGATGGGATAAAAATATATAAATATTTATGAAAACTGTTTGATGAATATCAACTGAATTTGCCAAGAAAACGTTAGTTTACTCTAAAATGTAATCGGGTAAATACTACTACATTTATAATACCTAGAAACATATATAATACATAGTTAAAATAGTGATCTTTTAAGAAAATAGAATTTTGGATAATTACATGTCTGCACGTAGAAACTATGGGAAATCAGAAGAAAATTATGTATTTTACGCAAAATTTTAAATTAAACGAAAAACTGAAAGTAAAAAATTAGTTACGGTAAAACACAATAATTCTACTAAAAATATTATTGAAATAATCGTATCATAGGTTCACGTCTATCACGAATATATAAATATATTAAACGAGAAACTAGTGTTTAGGGTGTAGCGTACCCGTAAAAAAATTTGGATTCACAATATATAATAAATTTATAACATTAAAATAATGTAGTTTAGTAGTAGCAGTAGCAGGAGCAGTAGTAGTAGTAGTAGTAGTAGTAGTAGTAGTAGTAGTAGTAGTAGTAGTAGTAGTAGTAGTAGTAGTAGTTAGTAGTAGTAGTAGTAATACTAAAAAATAGGGGTTATTGAACATTGCTCCGATTGGCCATCTGATTGAACCGAAAGACATCTGACTAACACATTCATATACACATACACACACACACACACACACACACACACACACACACACACACACACACACACACACACACACACACACACACACACACACACACACACACACACACACACACA
>JAIPRN010005011.1:0-12309 GCA_025469175.1 Geopemphigus sp. TES_GeoC_2020
ATTTATATCCGGAACATCATAAAAGCGTAACTTCTATTTTCTTAGCGGACTTCAATATTCAAAAACACGTCGATCGGTAATTTCAGAAAAGTATAATACAATTTTAGGGATTTCGGTCAAATCCGCGTATGGAATAAAATAAAATCTAAGAATATCAGATTTCGGCCGTCTTAAATAGCTTCGATCACTTGTTTCTTTTGGTACTTGATCGAAAACATCAGGGGTAATTTATATAAATAGCTACCTACTTTGAGCATTGGATCACCTTTTATCGCTCGTTCACTCCGGAATAATGATCGTGTTGGAGAGAATTTATACAAATGTTTTTATCATGACATGAATTTGAGTTTCGTTTAAAAAAAATTTTTTTCGCGTCATGAATTGAAGATGTTAATTTTGTATTCGCACCGAGGTATGTGCATGCAAAAAATAAAATGATACGCAGTGAATGTCATAGCAAATAATATACAAAATAAAATGTATCTGTGCATTTACAATGACGAAAAAGTAAGAGTAACCTTAATCGCTTGGCTGTGTATTTAATATTAAAACGGATTATTATTAACGGATAGTACCCAAGGCAATAGCTCTAAGTACACCACGATATATTAATATATTACGCAATATTATTTATATATATATATAATTACATATTTCCAAATTTGAAATTTAGTGCATACGAAATTAATTCAAATATGAGAAACATTTTCAAAAACAATTGCTATTATTATAAAAATCTGTGTATTGTTTTAATTATTTAATTATTTATAAATCGTAGAGGTATTCGCGTAGTTTGCCGAATCAAAACCAATCGAAAATTCAAGGTAGTCAAATTTGAGGACTATCTAGTTCTGTGAACGCCGAAGATAGAAAAACCCACAAGCACGGTTGGTTGTTTTGAACAAACAAAAAAAAAGATTTATGTCGGTCCGTTAAAAAAATAGAGGTTCGCATAAAAAAAAAACTAAAAATTTAACGTTTTTACAGAATTGTTAATTGTACACGACCGCAAAGTCCAAAAAAAATATTAATCAAATTTCGAACCGCACATTAATCAAACACCCCACTGATTCGTTGTATTTCAATTAATTGACTCCGGTACGGAATCGTTCTGCCTTTATTATTTTAACATGTTGTTCGTCGCGGATTAAAATATTAGCACGTATTGATTTGTGTTGTGTTTTGACGTGTGAGGGAAAAATCGATTTTTTTTTTGACGTATATCTGTAGTCGTATATGTGTTGGTTCGCAACACCGAATTATAATTTTGTTCGGTTGCGTATATATCGGAGTCGTATACGTTTTTGTACAAGGCAATGAATATACAAATTATTTCGTGTCCGGAAAAATTAAAATAATTTAAAACGTTAAAAAATTCAACTCGTACGTGACGATGAATAGTTTTGCGTATATTCAACCAGCGCCAACGTGATTAATAAGAAGTGTATGATAAAAGTATGACCGATGAGAACTATAATTTTGACGGACGTTCTGTGACGTCTAATGATTCGTATGTTAACTTGGTTGTTCTCAGAAACGTTTTTACGTAACACGCCCCCATATCCCACCACCACCTGTTGGGGTTTTTCGGTAGGACATTTTTAAAAACGTTAGTATCTAACGAGACACGTACCGTCTTATTTCTCGAAACAATTTTTGAACGTGAATTACTATTAGTATTATAGTTCAATAATAATAATAATAACGATAACAATTTACTCGTTAA
The DNA here is from genome assembly GCA_025469175.1 of Geopemphigus sp. TES_GeoC_2020. Lineage (NCBI taxonomy): Eukaryota > Metazoa > Arthropoda > Insecta > Hemiptera > Aphididae > Geopemphigus > Geopemphigus sp. TES_GeoC_2020. The sequence goes on from JAIPRN010005011.1 coordinate 1,727, forward strand.
TTTTGCAATTTATAAGAAAATAATTGTTTGTTTTTATTTTATCTGTATTTCGAGATTTTACAATTTTATTTCTGTTTAGTAAAATGTTTTATAAACAAATTTTACTCCAAGGGCTTATTTTGTTCATTAAAATAATTATTTTTATACGAGAACAAATGTTTTAAAAAACGTAGATCTCGATTTTTTTTTAAACATAGTTTCGACGAAAACTTAAAAAAACGGATTTCCAAAATAGATTCTACAAGAGGTAACCGAGTTGAAATCTTTCGGAATGAAATCCCGAATTTGTATTCAACTTTTAAGTGTAACGAAATACACCGTTTTCGTTTCCCCATAAATTACCATATGACTTAAAGGAGTACGCGTAATTTGTTATTATTTTATTACCATATCGCGGGTTAATTTGAAAACAAAAAGTACGAGTTGGTGTTCGGATTATCGCGAATTTTCTTATTCACGAATTGTCGAGGGATTTAGTTCGTATTTATTTTGATCCAACCGGAAAAAAGGCCGAAATGATTACGCGATTGATAATAAAAATAGAATATATTATTCGTGATGACGACATTCAATCAAGTATAATATTATGTAAATATACGGTCGTTCTCTGTATGTGTGCTGTATATAATATTATTTTATTATATTATGTAAGCGGGACAACAATAATTATAACAATAATTAGAGGCCGTCGGACGAGATAAACGCGTGATTTAATTAACTCGGCAGAACGAAATGTGGTGTTTGTCCACGAGCGCGCAAACACACACACACACACATACACAACCAAAGGGGGCACACATCGACTGACCGACAGTTTGATCACAACCCCATACGATTTATGTCGACGAACGTGCGCCAATAACGATAATACAATTAGAATAATAAAATATTTGTAAATAAAACGGACGAAATACGATTATATAGAAGTGTATGCGAGTTCCTTACACCGGTGTACGTTCACAATTCATCGGCGTGCGCGCGTTTGTTTTCAAGTGACTTAATGAAAAAAAAAAAATGTGTTTCCTCCAAAATTCGCGTTATACGTTAAAGTATTGCGAGTCCGTTTTTTGCAATGTAAAACCCGCTAGTAAACTGCGATTATTTCGTTCGAATCGCCTTTGCGTTTTGTTACGCCCTTTGGTTGCTTAAAAACCTAGATGAGGCCGTTTTGAAAGAATTTGGCGCTGACTGTATATAATCGGAGAAATATAGAAAACGTCGGATATTAAAAAAATAAGCGATAACTGATGTAACGACTATCTTGTATAGACCAGTGGCGTACACTGTCGCGCTAACAAAGCTAACACACAATGACGTAACGTCTATTTGCAACGCCAACCACGTGACACGTTAGAAATACCGCCGATTTCTGAAACACACGGCGACTATTTGAATTTTCCAACGTAACGCATCGCTGGAAGGTAGGAAGGTCGCGCAATTAAATAAACAAAATAACGTCCACACATCAACTGCATATACTTGAAAAGAAAACGAAATTGACGTTTTGGACGTGTACCGTATCGCCCGTACTGAACACACGGAAACCTCACGGAACCACGAAAATACCCACCCACAACCATCAGCGATAACGGAAACGATAACATAGACTGTTCTAAATTTAGCACAGTACTTCCGCTGGTCCCGTATATCTTAAACGGCTGAAGAAATAATTGTACTCGTAAAGAAAAACGGACACAATTTTTACGTCTCCGTTTAACGCGCGCGAAATATAGTAAAGTTCTCCGTTTCCGACCAGCCGATCGACCGGAAATGGTCGTCATCAAACCCGCTCGAGATTCGAAACTTACTTAAAATAAGTGCTTTAAAAATAAATAAACGGAAAATGTGAAAACGTTCGTCAACATTTGATTTTCGAAAATCGAAAAAATAAAAACTCAACCGCATACAGCGCGTTAAATGTGACGTGAAGGACTTCGCCAAACTTATCCTAATCACCACCATTACCTTCCCTATCATTTTTACTTCTCGTGTATTTCCGAATTACGCATAATATACACGGGTAACGTTGTATAAACTTATTCGCGAACTTTAATTCGGTTGTAAATTAACGATACCTGTAATTATGTATTTCCACTCGATTGTCCCGATGGTAGTAATTACGATATAGGTATTCGAAACATTTTCGTTAAAAAAATTTATACTTTCAATTTTTACAATTAAGAACGTCGTTTGTAAAATGACGCGCCTTTCGATAAAAAATAACGATAGTAGTAGGGGTTCGCTAGAAATATTTAAAAACAACGTCACCCTGCGTTCCCCCCTCCGCCAACGGTTCGAACGGTTGTAATAACGACGATACTACTACGCTCGGTAAAATATTCGTTTTAATTCAGTTTTCGCAAACGGTTTGTTCGCCGCACGCGCACACACCGTTCGTATATTATGATTATAATTGTCGTTTCGCGTTATAATCGTCGTACCCAATGATTGGTCGTTGTCACACAAAGTGTGATGGTCGGATGCCGGCTCGATATCTACCAGGTAGTATCGATTCACCTTACGGGACGGTCGTCCGCCGTAAGTCCGCTGTTCCAGATCCAAAAGGGATAACGCGAGCGTGTTTAACAAAATGAAATACGAACCGGCGGAAAGAAAGCGACGGGTATCCTTTTTTTCCTTTTAACACTACCCGACAATAATCTTATAAAACCGTCTGTTTTTTTTTTACGCGCGCGCGTGCAAATATTTACGACTCACGTCATTCGAGACGACCTCTTCTCCTATGTACGCTACCGATTAATTATTGTTAATTATGTCCGTGCGACAAACGGCGTATTTATTTCGTGTTCGTAATAATGACTCGAAGAAACGGGAAAAGCGCCTACGAAATTTCGAATTTCGAATTGACGAAAATAAACGCGAACGTTATCGTCATTTTATCAAATATTACGGTATAATTAGTAAAATTATCCACGAACAAGAAAATGTCACGCGTGTACGACGTTAACATACAGATAAATCGATATACATTTCGGGAGTTTGTACCGTATACGATTAAACGAAAATTGTCGGCGGATTTTTCGGTAGTTCTCCACGTTTAACTGGAGAGTACACCGAGTACGTGAGTGGCACGTGTGCGGCGGCACGGTGCCGAAAGGAAGGGTATTTCAGTTGCGGTATAGTAAAAATCGGAAAGCCGTCGGAAAGTGTGCGGACACGACGGGAGTAACGGCGATAGAATCGTATTTGTATACATCAAGTCCACGCTAAAACGAAATTATTTTCGAAAAAAAAACCCCTTCGTCAAGTTCAAAAACTGGCGTGTGAGACAATTACACCGCGTAGTTTGTGACGTTATAATATGAAATACTGATCGAGGCTCGTACTACGAACCCTTTTTTATGTATCGAATGAAAACGAAGTGGATTCGGTTTTTTTTGTTATAAGACCGCGTTAATATTTATTCCGAGAAAACGGTCGTTACGATGGTAAAAAGAACCGTCCGTCGTGTCCGTCGCCTCTCGCGGCGTAATAACTCAAAAATAAAATAAAAGAAAGGGACGTATAGGTTTTAGCGAGGGGGGGACGTGTTTAACTTTAACGAGTTATTACGTAGACTCTCGCTCGGGATCGCGAATTCGAGAATTATTTAAGAACGTCGTTATTAATTACCGAATCATTTTCACCTCTCCGAGTTTGTCGATTCGAACGAATTCAAAAAGTGAAAGAGAAATACCCGCAAGATCATAACCGATAAATGGTTGGTAAGTTCGCTCACGCGAATTCGCCGACAATAAAGACGAGCGGAGACGCAGAAATCCTGGCGAAGAGTGGTCCACGGAGAATACCGACTTGTGTTAGCCCTGGTGCGGCTGGAGTGCGCTCACATTCTATTGAAGACCATAGTTGTCTGTCCCCGTGAGGAGACATACGTCATCCGGTGTTCCACCGACTCGCTGTACCGAGAGCCCCATCGGTCTACCGACGGACATACTGACTTGACTGATCGGCGCTAGGGTGTAATTTCTGTGTTTCATAGCCGAGTCGTCCGGCCAGGTTATTATTGCCACGTAAATATTAAAAGGTCGTCGAAATTGGCGTGTTTCGTCTCGCGTTCCATTGTATATCGATTGGGTTCGTCGTTTATCGATATTTGTCCGTTCGCCTGGTACGGGACACGTACATTCGATTCGTGCCCGTTAGCGCGATATAGTTTTGTGTAATCGTAATAATTTTTTTTTATATAAACGTGTCGGTTCTGTGGTTATCGTGTGATTGTCGTCTCAATCAGCCTCTATTTCGGTAATATGGTCGGTATTCCGTGGAGTTCAAGCGCCGTTCTAACAGGTATTATCTTTAAATACGTTATTTATGGAAAGTTACGTCGGAATACAATCGCGGTATTAGTTTTCTCGCGATTATCTGCGGATATCATTACAGCGTTGTGTACGCAAATTTGTCGAACAACCGGGAACGCGGACGGCCCGAGACGGCTGATTACAAAACGAATTGGCCATTATTTACGCGAATACATTTTTATACGTACGTGGCTGCAAACGTGTTTCGACGGTGGACACCCTAAACATTTCTTACCGCCGTTTTCAATACAATCGTTCGTCGGACCAATTACTATTTTTGTGTAACGGGTACCCCGTCATCGGCGCGCGTATAAATTCGAACTCTCAAAGCGTCGTACGGCAATCGAAATACCAGCGTGTGTTTCGTTTAAAAAAAAAAAAAACGCCGTTAGACGTAAAAAACGGCCGCCCGGTAAATATTCTAAAAGATGGACATTTTTGTTTTCGACGAGCGAGTGCTTCGGTGCTCAAACAACGATAGACGGACCAACCCGGTTTACTACGAATATTGAAAAAATTACGTTTAACATTTCGCGAACGTTATTCGGATACCGTTTCGTTTTTCAACGTCGTTCGTTTATATTCGTAACATTTTCTTTAATCATTTTCTACGAAGTACCCTGTACAAACAACGTACGACCGTTTCTCCGTACGTAAGGACGACGTTTATTACAAATTCAAAGTTTTAACCGTAATATACACTAACCCAAGACGTGTTGTCGAGAGAACGGTGTTCTTAGAGTATTTTATCGCGCGGTTCTTCGTCATTAGAATAACACGATATAATACGATTATACGAAATGTTTACTTAAACGTAAGCGGTTTGTCACGAACGAAAACAAATTTAACAATTATTACGGCCGCGCGTACTTAAAAACCCGTTTTCGCGTCATTTCGCCCCATAAATGGGTACATCTTCAGAGAGTCCGAGGTCCGACCCGCGCTTTTCCTTTCCAAAAAAATATTCGTGAACCGTTTATCGAAATTATCGCGCGCGTTATGGCCGATACGGAAGGTAAATCGGCGGTGTTAGAGCGCGGTAAGTGACAAAGTTCGACATTTTCCCACCGAGCCCACATACGGGAAATATCGAACGGCTCAATAAACGGTGGCCGTCGTGTATTGGGAGAAACTAGCCGCTTCCTGACGTGTGCTCGATAATAGACGTTCAAATCAGTTTTTAGTCGGAAAGATCGAAACGTTTGTTTTCGAAACCGCTACTCGATTTCCGGGAGCGTACCGGGGAGAGAATAAAAAAGGACGCGTTGCCGACGGCGTACGTACCGTTATAAAATATTAACGCGCGGTATATTCTACCCGCGTTGATTGATTATCGAAAATGTATGTATAGCGCGTGACGACAATCGAAAAAATGGTAAGACGGAAGACGTTATTGCGTCCACAGCGACGGGATAATCCGTCTGAGAACGGTAAAAGAAATACGCGATCGCGTAACAACGTTGTCCGTTTTATACAATCGATACACGAGGCGTGTTCGATAAATCAATTATTATTCCGGAGGAACGATAAACCGGGGACGTAATTATTACCAAAAATTAACAACTTAAGAAAATAGTATAAAATCGAAATGTCAAACCAGTCGTCGACAGTACGCGTTCGAAGTCGAGCCATTTTTTCATCGCGGTTCAACGTGTATCAAACGTCGCTCGTAAATCGGTAAAAGTGCCACGGAAACGTTTTACTCGATAAAGTTAGCTGTTGGAGGTAACGCTTTATTAAATCGTCGTGTGGCTTTCGACAGGTACAACGAACGTTACGAAAAAAGTTGGAATCTCTATGTCGAAGACGACCACGAACCGACGATACGATCGCTGTTGTTCGAGACAAATTAAGCGACGGACGACGAGTCGGAGTAGAAAAAGTAGTTATCGATGTTGGGCCTATCGCGAGTTCGTTCGTCGCGTTTAATTGTAACCGATAATTCGATAAAGTACGCCGTAAAGACACCCGGCAATCGAAGTCACGACCACGCGCCAACACGTTCGTAGGCGAATTATCGGCGTCTGAAAATACACCAGCGGTAACCCGTGGGCGTCCCGCGTATTCTTTTCGTGACCATAAACTACGTTAAAAGGACGGTGGACGCGTTTACGGAACGATTCGTATACGCGACGGATGGACTCGGTAACTATAAATTCCTAACCGTCAAACCGTTGGTTTCAGATAATTCAATTTTATAAATACCGGAAATTACCTTAAGTTTATTTTAGTACAATTATCTCCGTTTCACGTTTTTTTTCGGGAATAATTTGTGTACCGGGTATTTATCTAACACGCCTCGTATATATTAAGGTCGCGAGGGAAAGCGATCGAGTACGAAAATAAAGTACGGCCGTAAAGTCCATTTCCGTCCGCCACTCGCAAACATATCCGACGTGTATATTCGTTCTTAAATTTCGTTTCCAATACGCGGCGGCGGGGGGGGGTGTAATTATTTGTTACGCGTGTATTATATCTGTACTACTCGGGTTAGGCCGTGACCGAGACGCTTAATAATAACGCGTTATACCCAACCGTGTGCGTAACTTACCGGCGTTTCGTTTTCTTTTATAACAACATTCCGGTCAGACCGTTTTTCGCGTGATTACCGGACGATCGTAATAATTATTTCGGTTCGTACAATTTTTCGCGCCCTCCGTTTTAGGATTTCGAATTTTTCGCACCGTCGTAATTATGTCGTTTGGCCGGCGGGGAAAAGTATTCACGCGCTTCACCGGACGCGCTGGTATCGACGTTCTCCGAAATCGTTTTATACGTTCTATCCGACCGGGAATTCGCCCGTTCTGTTTGTGGCGTGGCCATCCGAATCAACAACGGGAAATGTACGTAATTTATTCGCGAACGGCGATTCGACCGACGATTGGATGGGGACACCGATTTTTCGTAGAAAATTTCAACGGACCGTGTCGCTAAATACCGTATATATATATATATTACGAACGTTTTGAAACTTTTTGAAAATTTACGTATTCCGCTTTTTACAAGAATTCGAGGTATTCGCGTTGCCCTTTTTCAAGTAGCGTGTTCTCTCGTTTCGAAAGAATGAAAAAAAATCACGAAAACCGTGTCGCTGAGATACGAGAAAAAATCGTGTTCGTTATTTTCGTCGTTGTCAATAGTTCGGAAGAAACGAGAAAGAATTTTTAATCCGTCGAGATTTAATTCGAAATTTTTAAATTAAATTATCAAGTTTTTTCCTTCGACCGACGTGAACATTCTCTCCGGACCGGAAACTTGTATGGCAGGTGCCCCAGCTTTTGGAAAACGTTTTTATTCGAACGGAGAACGACCGGTTCGAGACGTAGACGTGTGTCTATATACGAACGAATAATGCACAGATGCGCGGGGCGAACGCGAGATTTCGACTTGGAAAGCGAAACGGATACGGCCGTAAATCGTTTTAATTATTCATCGTTCGGCAACCGGGGGCGAGGGGGAACCGATTCCGTATTTATTTCGGTCGGAATCGCGAATTATTCGGTTCGCGTACGCGGCGGTATTAATTTTCACGAAATTCCCCAAAACGTATTTTTAACAAATTAAACGCGGACGCGGACACACCCCTAACTTTTTAAAGTATATCGTATACCCTCGCTAAATAATTATACCGTCGCGGACGGTCACGCGATTTTTGTTTTGAATAATTACATACAACAAAATACCGCGCGTTTATTAATACTTGATTAGAGTCGATACTGTCCGGGTAGTGGCGGCGGTAAATGTCGCCACCGACCCGTGGTCCGAGTTACGGTTTTTTCGTCGACCGGCACACGTACGTACGTTACGTTTCGGTTGTTTTACCGTACCGCGACGGCCGTACGTTGGACGGGGACGGCCGTACGAGACGAATCACGCGAAACGTACCGAAAACAAGCCTCTCGTCCCGGGAAAAGTACTATATCGTTCGTCCGCCGTTCCTTATTGTTACGCTCGCGAATTCGTAGCTAACGCTCGTTTTCGTTTATCGTAATTGAACGCGGTTTTCCGATCGCACGTTCATTCAGTTCGTTCAAATACGATTACTCTTCGTATTCCGACGGTTTTCTCCGCGTGTAAATCTTCCGCTCGTTGTATATCTTCATAATGTTTACGACAATTTTTCCCAATCGTATTTTCCGCGCACTCGGTCGCTATTATTGTCGACCATCGTCGTCCGAAATGATTCGTAACGGCCGCGTAAAATGATTTCGTCACCAAGTCGCGGGAACTAACGTCGTTTGTTTTTCAAATCGGAAAATTTTTAAATCGCCAAACGGATCGATAATATACGAATCGAAAAAATAAACCGTTTTAAATCGACGTTGCCACGTTTCAAACGCCTTTTTGACACTTTACTATTCAGGATTTAAAACGCGCTTTTCACTAAGTGTATCGAACCGAGAGTCCTATATATATATATAGTCGTAGATTAGGTATATTTCTATCGATGGCTAGTCGAACGGTTTGTGATTTATACGAAATTCCGTAAATCGGACGAACGGCCGTTATTGTTGTCGTTGTTTTTATATATTTAACGGAAAAAGTACGTTCGGCGGCCAAAAATGAAATACGTCGTAGCCGCCAAGCGAAATTCGAATAAAATGTTCCGTTTTTCGGGAAATGTTCAATTTCGTTTCGACGCCCGGGAAAACGACCTCGTAGTGTAAATAGCGGCGGCGATAATATTTATTTGACGCGCGCTCGCTATCTGGGCGCCCGTACCGAAACGGTTCGTACCGTACGGGATAACAACGGGCGCTTTATAGAACGTTTGCGTGTAAACGAAAATGATTATCGCTCGAATCATCGAGTAAACAATTTGACCTTTAAATCGGAAACGTTTATTAGTTTAATCGGTGTTTGTACAATCGGCCGTAACACACACACTCGTTTTTCGCCACCGCGCGTAATTATAATAATCGTCGTTTCGTTACCGGCGTTTGTTTTTCCAAACGTCGTCGCCAACGTGTATTCAAGTCCTCGTAAAACGGAACCCGTGGCGTTCACGCTGGTGTTGTCTACACGCGTATAGGCGACACACGGCTCCCATCGGCGGTGTCGCGTATACCGCGCGCGTTTTCCTACGGAAATTTTCGACCGAATTCGTGCCGTAAAAACGCGGTGGTCGGTTTCCCAATCGTTTCTAGGTCGTTGCCGAAAATCGACCGTCGCCGTCCGTGTTAACCGTACGGCGTTAAGTAATCTAGCGAACAATTTCTCGTCCAATACGATCGGACGCGCTTGCGCGCTAACACGTGATGGAATCGACCATGTTAGCTAATCCGAATTCCGTTTCCGAAATCGGCGACGACTTATTGAAACGATTCGTCGGTATCGCGAATGCGTTCGCTATACACCAATGATCGCGCGGTGCGCGTAAGTCACGCCACGTGTTCGTGTACAAAACGCCGTAGACGTAGAAACGACGTACGATCGTTTACGCGCGTTTATCTCAAATCGTTTATACGCCACTCGTTAAGGCGATACTAAAGCGATAGCAACGAAAACAAGTCTCGAAAAAGTGCCGACGAACTTTGCCCGATTCCGTAAAAATCGATAAAACCGATTATTGTTACGTCTTTTCCCGATAATCGAGATTTTCGCCCTTGTCCCGTGCCTGTGTATCTATGGCGTGTTCGAAAATGCTATTCCGACGTTTCGTAGACGCGCGGAATCGTTTAGACAATGTTTCACGGACGGTGTAACGAATACGTCGAAAATGCCGTCCGGCCCGAGTGTGCCCCCCCGAAACGAATTATTGTGTACCGTTAGTAGGCAAAGGTCACACACGCGCCCCCCCGGTAATCGTTTAAAACGTTTCCAAAAACGTAGCGTTTACGAGAACTTACGTTTCCGGGCCCACACCCTCTCCCCGACATTAGGCGGAAAATCACTTTGGCACGACGAGCGTACCTACGTACCCGGTTGTGTCCCTGCCTGAAACGTTTCACTGGACGCGTATCTCCGCCCGGCGGCAGGTCGGCAGGCCCGTGCGCGATTTAATAAATGAAAACGTATTACGTTACGCGAACTATCATTAACCAGTTCGACGTGTGCGCGTGACAAGCCGCTATTTTTTTTTTCAAACGAATAATAACGTCGAAATAAATAAACGGTACGGAATATCGGCGCGTACAATGAAACTGTGGCCCGTATCGAATTTAGGCGAAATTAATACCTACCGACGACGATTAACCGCCGACAACAAAAACAGAAAACGGTGATCAATAATATTAACTCTCCCCTCACCCCCCCCCCCCCGGC